>PVKP010005113.1:0-92094 GCA_004027715.1 Plecturocebus donacophilus | reverse complement strand
GCACAGTTTACAATAGCAAAGACCTGGAACCAACCCAAATACCCATCAATGATAGACTGGACAGGGAAAATGTGGCACATATACACCATGGAATATTATGCAGCCATCAAAAACGATGAGTTTGTGTCCTTTGTAGGGACATGGATGAACCTGGAAACCATCATTCTCAGCAAACTGACACAAGAACACAAAATCAAACTACTTATCTTTAGTATAAACCCTCTGAAAATATTTTACTGTATTAAAATCTTTGCTGTTGTGATAAATCTGGATGAAATAATTGTATTGAAAATATACTAGTGTAGTGATTAAAATAGTTCAATAAAATGGCATTTTTCAGTGAACAAATTGTGTTCCAAATGTAAACACGTATAGTGGATCTAGATTTTTATCATTCATTATCTATGCATGGAAAATTTTCTATTTAAATTTGGGAATTCTACTTCTTGGAAATAGTGTCATTAAATATGATGTCTACCTGGTTGAATGACACAGTAATCAATTCTAGGAAACATTGTTTAATTAAACTAAAAAAGTATGTGTGTGTGTGTGTGTGTGTGTGTGTGTGTGTGTGTGTGTGTATACACATGTAGGTCCCACTCCAACATGTATTCACTTGAAGAGATTATTACCTTCAATTACATTACATGAATGGGTAGCATCAGATAAATTAATAGATAAGTATGCAAGTAATTGTAATTAGAATTAATTGTAATTGTGTAATTTAATTGTAATTTAAATGTAATTTTAATTTAGAAATGCTGATTTCTAAAAGAGAATTCTAAATCAAATTCTTTCTCTTAACATTTTATACCTTCCAAGAACTTATAATCTACTTACTTTCATTAAGATCTGGCTTTTGCAAGGTTAGGCCTGTTCTAGACTATAGTCACTATAGTGACTATGATGTGGCCATATTCTTGCTGCTTTCCAAGTACTAAATATATGTGTTCTATTAATATTCTTTCATAAATGCCACTTGTAGCTATTCTTATATGATTCAAAGTTCATAAATTTATAAACTTTACCATCATGAGCTAAGATCCTGAATCTATGAAGAGGCATGAGTAGGAGTGGGAAATTTAGAGGAAGCTGTCCCCATTTGAGAAGCCACTGAGTATGTGAAGAAAAATAGGTTTGGCAGAAGGCCTCAATTTTGGAAAGGATAAAGGTCAGGGTAGTGAGTTAGGAGAGAAAGGAGGGATATAGGGAAGGGAGAAGGAGAAATTGAGAGTGAGGTGAAGAAAAATGCATTTGGTTTTTTGTAGACTGGTGGGAACTGCAGTTTTGAACTCAGGTAAGGGAGTCATGTCTCTGGAGGGGAACATAAGGATTGAGAAATAGACTAGAGAAGGCTGCAAGAAGGTAAAACCTGCAATCTGAGATTTAGGAGACGTTCTCCTGACTGTGAAGAGAGCCCCAGATGACTTAAGTCAATTAATATTTCTGTGTATTTAAAACTCAGCCAACCATTGAGGAAATTTATACACACACACACACACACACACACAGAGCAAATGTCTAGATAACTAGAAAATAACCTAGAAACTGAATAAATCACATAATTATTTAAGTTAAGTTGGAAATTCCTAGAAGAAATCACAGCATCAAAACACAAAGTCATTTTTTAAAAAGATAAATTAAAGGGTTTGGGGAAAAAATAGTGATGAATAGTATTGAGTGTGTTTGGGGGAAGAGAATCAGTAGATTGAATGTGCTGGTGAATCCTGAAAGACATTTTTGGCTCGATGAAAAAGAAGGCGATAAGTGAAACAGGTATATGACTGTGAAATCTAATCATTTCAGGACAGAATTCCTTTCAGTAAGTCTTTGTTAAAACAAGCACAGTTAATATGATTAAAAGTGGAGAGTAGGTAAAACGATCAGTGATGTTGAAACTGCATGTATTCTTTTTGCCCTAGTAAAACCACTTTGGGGAAGAGAAATAAAGATATTTAGAGGATATCAAGTGTTGAAATTGTGGCCTTTGGGTTGTTTATAAGATTGACAATATAATATTTAAGTGGAATTTGTAACTAACGATAAGAAAGGATTAATACCTCTCTTTTTTTGATAAGAAAGATACTTTCTCAAGAGTTTCTTCCAAAAATTTCTTCTTGGGCATGCAAGATTCTGTAATTTATCCATATTATATATCCCAAGCAGGATTATGCCAAGGGCAAGAAAGAGAAGCATTGACATTTTCTATCTCAAATAATAGACACAGAAAGAGGTGAATTCTAGAGATTGTGGAACAGCTAGAAAAGCTATAAATGCTCCTTTATTCAAGAAAGTTGCTCTAAGTTCTTTACATTTTTTTCTTTCAAAATATCTGGTGACATAAAGATGAAAGCCACAACTAGATATGGCTATATTTTATAAGTTGTAATATCTATGACTTTTTCTCGTAGCCTTAACAATGCACCCAGGAACCCATCGAGCTGGTGAGAGCTAAAGTGTGCTCTGCAGATTCTGCTCTGGGGTTGAGTTGATTCTCATCAAACAAACAAATAGATAAGGAAAGCAGAAAACACTGAATTCTCAACCAGAAGAAAGCAAATATGCACAGGAAATATTAAAATTTCACTACCATGTCTTCCTAGCACTGAATAGGAGCTCAATAATTGAGTCTCCTTCACTCCCCACACCTTGCGGGGCATATCCATGGCTTTTCATGAGACTCTCAATGGGTATGGAACTCAAAAATGGCAAAGAACATTGAAGATTTTAGCATTGTCTTTATGTGTTTGAACTTTCAACTATTAGAAGATGTTATTAAATATGCATAACAATCTATTTTACAGTTATTAAAACACAGATCATTATCAGACAAAAACTCTTACCCAAATGACATAAGTAAAACTTATAGAGAGCTATGAGATGAAGTCACGTGTCACTTAATGACAGAGATGTATTCTGAAAAATGCATTGTTAGGCAATTTTATCACTGTGTGAACATCATAGGGTGTACACCTAGATGCTATAGTCTACAATACACCTATGCTACATTATAGGGCCTATCGCTCAGAGGCTACAAACCTGTTCAGCATTTTACTGTACTAAATACTGCAGGTGATTGTCACACAAATCAGTAGGTAATAGGAATTCTTCAGCTCCAATAAAATCTTATGAGACCACTGTCATATATGTGGTCCATTGTTGACGAAAAGGTCTTTATGGGATATATAACTGTGTATTAGCCCAAGCAGATCACCAAATTAAAACAACCAATCTAATTTAGCTAAAGAACAAATGTGTCCATTAAAAATTACATTGATGAGTTTCATCTGAGAGTATCTTATCTGATGAGTGGTAGTGACATTTTGCAGATATTCATATTTACACTCCTTGCCACACCCAAAGGGGACTCTGATCACAGAAAATAAATCTCAGTCTAATACAAATAATGCCACGGTATAGAAAAAAATATGCTGCATAACCTTAAAATGAAAATGTCATGCAATTCCACTGAAAAAACAGCATTTTCTTTTCACTTAGATTATAAGAGTGTAACACAAGCAACACCTTTAAATTAGGGAGATAAATACATGTTATCATTCCTTGGAAAATGAAATCAATAACCATTATGTTATTTTTGTAGCATTGAGCTGAAAATATCCATGATCTCTTTTATGACCTTGTTGGATAATACACCACTAAAAATAAATATCTTAGCTAACTGTGATGCATTTGACAGTCAATTAGAAATCACAAATGGATTATGATATTATGTTAAACCCATCCATGGCCCATTTATGACCATAGTTATTTCATAACATCTTTTCCTAAGTGATTGAAAAGACACATATGTTTAGTCTATTAAGAGAGACAGCAGGCACACTCTGGGAATAGGAGAGAGTTTCAGTTACACCAATTTAGGAGATAACTCTCACCCCGGTCACCACCTCGTCTCTTCTGTTAAGCTGGCTTCAGACTCCAGTATCTAATGGCAGCATGACTCCTCAGAGAGCGTCAGAAGCAAGTAGGAGCTCAGCTACCGGACCAGCCTTGGATGTCTGTGACAAAGTATCATGTTTTAGGACAATGACACAAATGCTTGTCTCATTTGATGACACAACTGCCTATTTTGTTTATGTGCTATTTCACTTTCTTTTTAAAAAATGGAACCATTTATTTTTTTAACATCTGGGGATACATTTTAAATTATAATAAACAATATAAAAATCTTCCCATTCTAATGAACGTGAAAATCAGTCTCTAAAACATTAAGAGAAGGTTCTTTGGACATTTAGTGTTGAGTACACATTCAAGTCAACCAATATTTACTGAGGCAAACTGTCAAAGGCAGTCTGCTAATGGAAAGGAAAGAGGAAATGAATATTTACTGGATGGGATGAATCAGAAAGGGTTTTATACCTATAAGTATGTATATATGTATATATGCTATTTAATCTGTGTATATATGTTTATGTGCTTATATGTATGTATATATGCATGTGTGTATGTATGTGTGTGCAAATATTCATATATACATACACTATATATATAATATATGTAGGTTTACCAGTTGCCTTCTGCGGAAAACTTTAGTGAGTTTGCGTACTGAGATCTCAGTGGCCCACAGAACACCTGAGGCACATTCCTGAATTTCACTGTGGCCAGAAGCAACCATAATCACATTAATGCAATCATTGCCTGAGGTCCTATGCCCACAAAGGGGCAAGAGTTACATCCTGACAACAGCATTGCAACATTGCTGCCTGGGTGTTTGCACTCACACTCTTGAGTTCTGAGATTGGGCACTCCTCTGTGTATACAATGCAATGGTGGGAAGAGGGTGTTGTATCCATTTGAAATGTAATTTACACTATAGTTACTAAACTTGTTGTCCAATTTACAGAGGTTTCAGTGAAACCAGTTCTTCGTATCTCTCCCCTCAAATTTTCCGTAATTTATGAAACCATAGAAGGCTGAATAAGAGCAAAATTTGACCATCAGCTATCATGATTTAATCGGAATTATCCATCTCTTCTGATTATAAGGATTTGTTTGGGGCTAGGCTTGTCTGCTTGACACCTTCCTTTCTTCAGGATAATATGAATGAAGAAAATTTCACATGAAGGGCTTAAGTCTCACCTGTTAGAGACTAATAAGTGGCTGAAGGTAAATTCAGAGATTTCTGCATGAAAATATGTTATTATCCTGTGATAACACCCATGTTAGGAGAAGGCCAACTGGGGTTTGTAGAAAACAAAGAGGCTTCCCATATCATTTAAGGTAAGAGAGAAGTGGAGAAACGTCCTATCTAATATATTCACATGGCTTATTTTTAGAACTACTTATATACAGCCTTCATCAATAAAATTTAAATCATTGAGTTTACTATTTTATTAACATGAGTGGTGAGGAAATTTGACTTAGAGGACCAAGTCATGCATAGGGACTCAACAGAAAATTACTTCATAATTTTGTTGATTCAACGTGCAATTTCTGTCCTCCTTTAGATAAAATTTTAATTATTCACTTCTATATAGCCTCTGTATCTTAGTGCCTGCCCACAGATATTCATAGCTCTGCAAAGCCACTTCCAAAGTAGAAAGTATGTTTTATGATGCAACAGGTTGTTATTAGATGTGCTATTTTTCTATCTCATCTAAAGTGTATAAAGTTTAACACTCTGATAATCTAGGTGTTTACTGTCACCTTCATCGCAGACATAACAGATAGTACAATAATCCTTTAAATTTTTTGAAAAAAGCCAAAAGGTAATTTTTATACAAGGCTTTGTAAAATGTGTATAATAGTGAACACTGTACCTGATTATTTCAAGCATTTCTTATCCATTTTCAGAAAATTCTGCAACAGTCTTAGTGTTTGCAAATTCATTTCCAACTGTGTTTTTTAATCAGAGAAGATTTTAAGCAATTACAGCTAATTATAAATCACATTTGACCCAAGTTATCTAATATTGCTGCTTGGCCATTCTGTGTCACAGCAAGATATATATTAATTATTTCATTCCTCCCCCATGGTGACATAGTACAGTTTGAGACCTGGCTTCAGTCACTGCCTTCTCACAATAGAATTTCAGACTAGCTGGAGTTAATTAATTTAGATTTGGCTGCAGCTTGAGATCATCCTTTCTAAGTCACCCCTTTACCTAGTCTCAGCAGACCAGTATTGCCTCATTTACTGTAAGGGCATCCTGGGTATATAACACTGGGTATTGTTTCACCTGTTAACCCTCTCTTCTCAGATCAGCTTGAAAACAATCTCCCAAAATGTATGTAACTTGTTAGTAGATGTTCTCCATCAGAAGTTCTTTCCCACAGAATTCCTTTCCAAGAAAATAGGCTTGTATGCACAGACAGACACACAGATATATTCTGATAGCATAAAATGCTTCAACCTCTCTATGATTTATAAATCAGTGGCCTCCTTATGTACTATGTCTGAGAAGCGTACACTATTTTACATTCTTGGGTGCTTTTCTGAACCTGGTATAAAATGCAAACATTTCTCTTTGGAATATTAACTGTAAATAATTGTTGAGATAAACATTTTACAGGGAAGTTTTTTTTTTCATTACCTGTAACTGCATTATATACTTTCTCCAAGGAATTCATCCTGCTCTGCAATGTTCCTGTTCACACCATAAAGCTTTCTGAATGATTGATTGAAATCTGTTTCTCACAACCACCTATTGAAGTTTGTCTCTTGGCTCTATAGGAGTATTCTAGTTATAGCCCTTTAAAACATAAATGTTCTCATTCTCCCTCTGTCTCCATATATACAAAATACATATTAGATATATATGTAAATAATAGATATTATATATTAGATATATACTATATAGTATATATTAAATAGATATGCTATACAATATACATTATATTTATATGCTATAATCATATAATATACACTATATATTATATAATACATACAATATTTAGATTATATATAATATATACAATATTTAGATTATATATAATATATACACTATATATTTGTATATTATATATACACATATACCTGGCAGATGTTCACATGCTTAGTAGAGATTAATGATTGTGTTTGTAATGATGCTTACAAGGTCAATTATAGTAGATAAGGGTTCTATTTATATATGTAAACTCAAATGATTAGAGATACAGATTTTAACATTATTCTCACCCCTTTTATTCATTTTCTCATCAAATAAATCAAACACCTGTTATAATTTTTTTCTCCTATCCTTTCAAAGATAGAAAGCCTGAGGCCACTGTTTCAGCTTCCATAGCAACACATGCAAATCAACCAAAAACGTGAAGAGTTTCATCATGGTCATCATTTGGCTGATGTCTACGGTTCCAGAATATTCACAACTCAAACAGGCTTTCTAGTCTTTTTATGTCATTTTAGATAGTATTTAAGATATATGTTCATTATTTCTTCAATGGGGCATTGATTTTCTGTAAATATTGTCAGACATCCTTCTATATATAATATTACCTGGATTTCAGGTATTTTAATGGTACCAGTTTATGATTTTTAAAGAAAGTAACAAGCATACCAAGACAGGAAGTGAAGGAGATTTTGAAGCCTTTCTGATATCCTTACTAACATTTAACTGTTTTTATAATCTGCAACCAATTGTGACATTTCACTTAGATAAATGATTTCTCATGTTTTCTAATAGGGAGCTGCGTTTACTGGTAAGAGCAACTAGCTGTACTGGTTTTATACAGGAATTAAAAAGACTGTATCTAAACTATCTCAACTGTAAAATGTAATGGTAGCTGGGTTGCTTTAAGGGGAGTAATTAGGAAGTGGAAAAATACTTAACATATTGTCTGACATGTGATGGATACCAAATGGTGCCATATATATGTGTGTGTGTGTGTGTGTGTGTGTGTGTGTGTGTGTGTGTGTATTATAGATAATATATATATTTTGGAGACAGAGTCTTGCTCTGTCCCCCATGCTGAGTGCAAATGGCATGATCTCACCTCACTGCAACCTCTGCCTCCCAGGTTCAAGCAATTCTCCTGCCTCAGCCTCCAGAGAAGCTGGGATTACAGGTGCATGCCACTATGCTAGGGTAATTTGTTTGTATTTTTTTTTTTTCAGTAGAAACAGGGTTTCACCATGTTGGCCAGGCTGGTCTTGAACTCCTGACTTCAAGTGATCCACCCACCTCAGCCTCCCAGGTGCTGGGATTACAGTCCTGAGCCACTGCTCCAGGCCCCAAATGACTATATTTTTAAAAGCTGATGTTATACATTTATGGATAATTGATTCTGTATCAGAGAATACATATTTCTCAAATCCTATATTTGCATTTTATATCTTAGCAGATATGTTTCTTTTCTTTTCTTTTCTCTTTTGAGACAGAGTCTCACTCTGTTGTCCAGGCTGAACTACAGTGGAATGATCATGGCTCATTGCATCCTCAGCTTCCCTGGGCTCAAGACATTCTCCTACCTCAGCCTTCTGAGTAGCTGTGACCACAGGTGTGCACCACCACTGCAAGCTAATTATTTGCATATTTTGCAGAGACGGATTTTCATCATCTTATGTTTCTTATTTTTAATGTTGTTCTGGTGTATTTTGATTTTATTTGATAGTGCTCTTTGTTCCATTTTTATATTCTGTTAGATATTTTAAATAGATAGATATAGGTTATATAGAGAAATATAAAAAGATACATATCTGTTTGTATAATTCTAACATAAATCTTATTATTTAATCAGATAAAAGATAAATCTTAAATATAATAAACATGTAAATCCCAAGTAATGAAAAATGGCATCTTGTTTTTTGTCTTTGATTTACCTGTCAAAGGTTGTATTCTGAAGAAGGGAAAAAGAAAAAAACCTCATAAAGAAATGTGAGAAGAATTTTAATATGAGTTTAGCATAGTGTCTGCAATTCAATGTTACATGCTTTGTATTTTAAAATCCATACATCAAAAAAGTAATTCCTAGAAACTATAAAGATAATTATTAAGGAAAAACAATAATTTCAATAAAATAGAAGGTAAGAGTTGGCATACAGTAGAAAGACAGTTACAGGTGGCAAGAATTGTATTATGGGGGGATCTAAACTAAGTTGGTTCAACTCTGGGATAAGAAGAAGGCTAATATAGACATTAAAAATAATGAGGTTTGGTAAGAAAATCAGCTTCTAAAATTGTCATCTCAAATTTAAATATCTAAAGTGACCTTATGCCAATGTTCAGTTTTATTTAAGTATTGTTTTGATCAGAAGCATATGTTTAAAATTTATTTAAAGAAAAATATTTCCAAACATTTTTTGTTTTTACCATCAGAAATCATTTGTCATAAAGCATAAATGTATTTTTCATTTATCCTAAAAAAAAATTAAAAACATAAAGACAAACATGCTATTTTTGTATAAGTCTCACTCTATGAATTTTCAGTAGATTTAATTCAATTTCAAATGGAAGAAAAATCAAATGTCAAGCAAAACAGCAGAGACACGAATATCTGCCAGCCACAATGACCGACTTCTTATGCGAGGCTTAACTTTGAATGCTTCAGGACACTGGCATAATTCGGCACCTTAACTCATAAATGGACAAAGTTAAACTGTCATGATCAGTAAATGTTGCACACAACAGACATTTCAGAGATTCTTAAAACTGTGAATAACTTAAACTAATAAGAACTAAAATCAATTACTATTTTCAAAACAGTAGTATATTTCAATTTTCATTGGTGCTAACTTCCATTTTTTTAACTGTCATCATATTGTGAGTTAACTAAATATGATTAGTGATCATATTCAAATGTTTAGAGAAACTGCTTAAGAGTTTCAGAGCATAATACTGTTAAAGCATTTCAAAGCTGCCTATTTAAAAACAAAAAAGCAAAAAACAGGCCTTCATCTGAACCAGCGACTATCCTTAAAACACATCATAATTAGGTAGCCAAATGTTGTTTGGGGGATTAAATTAAACTTCCAAAAATTCCTGAAAGCTCTTTGTTCTTTTTCAGAAAATTGACTCAAAATATATGTTTCTGAAAATTAATTACACATGCTTTTCACCTGTTTATGCAAACCATCAGGCTGATCTGTGAAAGAGAGTGTTTGATATTTCTTTCATTCATTCATTCATTCATTCATTTAGAGACAGTTTCACTTTTGTTGCCCAGGCTGGAATGTAATGCACAATCTCTGCTCCCTGCAAACTCCACCTCCCGGGTTCAAGCGATTCTCCTGCCTTACCTTCCTAAAGTGCTGGGATTATAGGTGTGAGTCAGCGCACCCAGCTTGATATTTCAAAATGTTCAAAAAGTTCTTATTTGAACAAAGAAGCTATACTTGTGGTGTGTGTGTGTGTGTGTGTGTGTGTGTGTGTTTACACATGCGTACATTGCCTATTTTAAAAAGTAACATTCTGCCAAGTATGGTGGCTCACACCTGTAATTCCAGCACTCCGGGAGGCTAAGGCGGATGGATCATGAGGTCAGGAGTTCGAGATTATCCTGACCAACAGGATGAAACCCCTCTCTACTAAAAATACAGAAGTTAGCTGGGTGTGGTGGCGCGTGCCGGTAATCCCAGCTACTCAGGAGGCTGAGACAGGAGAATCACTTCAAGTGGAAATTGCAGTGAGCCATGATCGCACCACTGCACTTCAGCCTGGTGACCCAAAAAAAAGAAAAGAAAAAAAAGTAACATATTTTAAAAATAGAATATACAGAAAGACTTTAATTAAAATAATTAAAAATAATTCTAGCAATGAAATATATTAATATTAACCGTTAACACTTTGACAGATTTTCCCAGTATTTACATATATTCTTTCTATATGTTCACTGAATGTAGCATGTATCTATGTATTTGCATGTGTCTATGTGTATGTGTGTGTATAAATAGATATGTATAAATATACTGTGTATATATAGTTACTTTCTTTTTCCACATATTAATACTATAATAGTATATTTAATGAGTTACATAAGGTATATCATTTATTTAGGTTACATAGTTTAAAATATTGTTACAAATCCCTTAATTTTCTTTAAGTTTTTCTAATACATATACATGAGAAAAGATACGTATATATAGAGTGTGAGAGAGAGAATGTTCAGATTGAAGACAGTTTTATAGTTGTATTTAAACAAATAGGCTATAGCTTAAACTCATTACAAATGCTGAGTAATAATTTAAGAGATATAAGAGCTATCTAAGCTATCTAATAATTTTCTCATCTAGTTTAAATTCAAAATTCTTCACAGCTTAACCTACATTTTGGCTGTGAAAATCAAAACTTAAAATAGGAACTGAATGTACTCATATTGGTAATATAGAACATTTTATTAAACTGTGACTAACTTAAACAATAGCTTATTAATAGCAACTAAAATCAATTACTATTTTCAAAACAGTAGTATATTTCAATTTTCATTGGTGCTAACTTCATTTTTAACTGTCATTATATGGTAAGCTAACTAAATGTGATTAGTGATCACATTTAGAGAAAATTGTGTAAGAGTTTCAGAGCATAACACTGTTAAAGCATTTCAAAGCTGCCTATTTAAATAAAAACAGGTCTTCTCCATGTTATGAAATCACTCTGATTCATGTAAATCATGTTTTCTAGGGTGTTAAACTGGGATTTCAGGGTCTTTGAATCTAGTCCCATGTCTTCTTACTACATCTGTGCCTCCGGATCATTCACTTAACTCTTGCACCTCAGTTTCTTCATCTGTTAACTGAAAAGCCTACTACTAAATGATCCAAAGTTTATTTTACCTTAAAAAGTTATTTTTTCTGTAATTCTTAGTTTCACATCATAAATAATCTTATCTTTGGTTATATCATATAGTTTCAATTTCTGCCTAAGAGAAAGAACCAAGCTAAATTAAAACAGCTGGAGATTTAATTAATCTAATATTTACCTTAATAATTTCAGACCCAAACTGCTAACTCTGCCATGAGAATGAAAAATTCAAAAAAAGATAAATCTATCGGGGACAATGAATTCAAATGGAGTAGATATAGCCTTAACACAACTCTACAAATCAAATGATATCTTACTTTCCCTAAGAAACAAATAAATTACTTTTTTCTGAGTATAACCCCTGCTTTCTTTAAGTAGTGCCAAATGTAATATTTTAGGAGATCTCATTAAACACATTAAGGAGAAATTCCAGGTGATACTGTTGGCCAAACAAATAAAGCCAAGCTTTACTGTCCTTTTGTGAGCTTTGCCACTGGTCAGCTACATATGCAAGATCACTCTTCTTGATATACTTTCTGACATAATATAAGAAAATTACCTTTGGTTTATGACTTGGGCTTCTAATTATTAGGAAGAGGAGGGTACAGAGGAAAGACGTCTGGAAGAAGGCTTTAGAAAGCACAGGACTATTTCATAATACATCTCTCTCTTGCTTAGGGCAATGTATGGATTTAAGCTTCTCTTTGATATTTTCACCAAGAAAAAAGTTATAATGAAAGCTTCTCCACTAAGATGTTTTTTGGATTATTTGTGTGATGTTAAAAATGTACTGTATGCACATTAAATCTTAAATCCTTATCTAGCAGACTAAGATTGGTATAATATATTGACTGACATAGGACTGAATAACCTAAAATAGCTACACATTCTGGCAAGTCAAGACTTTTGAGCTAAAATAAATTACATGATCCCATTACCTTAAAAAGCAAATGGAAAAACAACCTATAGCCTAGAATATGTCTGATGCTAGAATAATAAAAAGAAGTAAAAATAACAAAGTATCTATGTGACTCATGAGAATCTTTAAATAAACGTTTATTTCTTCCACTAAAAGTGATGTTTAGTGTCAAAGGGATTATTTATTCAGGCTTAGCTATTAATTATTCATTAGTGTTCAAATATTTCCACCAAACTCTAAACTTGAGTAGTTGAAATTTTTGAGTCTAACATAGAAAATTCATATATAATTATATCTCTTTTATATATGAAACAGTAGTTCATACATATCTAACACGGGCACACAGAGAGGCTTCGAAAGTTCTCCTTAGTTCATATGTGCAAGGATGCTGTTATAGTTAGGAATCCCTATTGCAGGCACTTACAGAAAAATTCAGTGCCGTCCTCTATAAATACTGTGTAATGCACAGTTAATGCTGTGCATTGACGTACATTCACATACATAAATAATTCTGGCTATGCAAATCAACCAAGAATCAGGAGTTTCTAAAATGAAGTATTATGGAAAACATAAACATTGAAGGTAAATCAATGGGGGTCTGATTATATTAAGTATAAAGTCAACTCTAAGATGGGATTTGAGAGCCTCTTCTCAATCCAATGTCTATGTTCTGTAAAAGTTTACCATTTTACATCACTATGGTCTTCCTCTCCATATATTCTTTTATTTTTTATGTCTGCCCAAGAGAAATAAATATTAGACTGAGTTATTCTTGGTGCAGCAGTTAAGTGATCCCAAGAAAAGGCAGGATCTAGATCGATCTAAAAGCCCTTGGGATCTTGGTTAAATAGGGAGGTACTAAAAAGAAAGATTCTCTGTGGAATTTTGGAATTTTATTATATTTCCTGAATGGACTAATAGTCCTTGCATACTGATGATTTTTCCAAGATAAATTAGGCTCTTTTATATTGAACAGCTGCTTAGTGCCAGCCTTTATTCTTAGTACATTTACTTCACTATCTCTTTTAATAACAAGAATATCCTTCAGAGATGGGGAATTATTCTCATATTTTTTAATGCAAAAACACAAGTGAAAGAGGCTAATGAGATTTCCAAAGTCATATAAATGATACATAATAAAGCAGAGATTTTACCAGGTATTAATTTAATATCAAAGATGATACTATTTCTATCATGCCATATTGCACTATAAGTATTAGAAAGTCCAAATTTTTTCTGGTCTTAGTTCCAGTAGTTATGGGACTCTGGGCAAGGCCAACAGGGCAGAGGCTGTGGCTGTTTTACTTTCAACACTGAGTGAGTGTTCTGTAAACATCTGAAAATAAATTAGTCACTTAGCCATACTGAGCTTTTATAATCAACCATTAAGGGTTGTTTTAGCCTATATCTGAAGATCCTTGTGAAAATAAAATATTATACAGCATAGAAAAGCAGATTCAAAAATTGATAAAAGTAACATTTGAACATAAGATATGGTTCTTATTTATTTATTACTGACAGGAGCAAATTTAAGGGGAAATGATATATTTGTAGCAAAAAAAAAAAAGTCACCACAACTACATAGAGAGAGCAAGCCTTAGTAATTCTGACGAAAACATGTGTGTGTGTGTGTGTGTGTGTGTGTGTGTGTGTATAAAATCATATTGTGGACTTGAATTAACTGAATTCCAAGTCATATTGTGGTTTGGAATGAACTGAATGTCACATGGGCAGGATAAGAAGAAACTATTCAAACATGGAAGTACCTGTCTTAGCTTAAAACCTGAAAGGAAACGCCACTAAAATGACAAAAAGGAATACAAAAATTTATAAATCCATTGTCCCAAGGAGAATGAAAACTGAGACAATAATTTGGAAGAGATAACAACAGGTAGAGAGGTGGAAAACAAATGGAGATGTGAAATGGACTGAGGAAAGCCAAAGAAGCCAAAGGAAAGGAAACTGACAAGTAGAAAGGTGATTTGCTGCCTAGGACCCTCTGAAAATTTAGAAGCTAACGACCAAGATGCAAGGGGCAGCTGAAACATGAGGAATTATTGGGACTATATTGGACAAGCAATTGAAGCTCAGATCCCCTTCTCTACCCAATACAAGGCAAGAGATTTTCTCTCTGAAGAGTTTTAATAAGCGATTCTTTGGAAAAGATAATTATTGACCTAGCTCAGGGTAGAAATGTCCTCTGCCCTGTCTACTGAATACATGATGGCATGAAGGGAATGACAGCCTACTTTCAACCCTTCTGGTCAGATATTAGCTGCAGGTAGCCAGGGTTATATCCACCAGATTAGAGAATTACCTAAAGGTCATCTGACTGCCTTGAAAGGTAAGATATCAGACATTGATATTTTGCTATTGGAAGCACTCCTCAAAGACCCAACCTATAAGCATTTGGCAAACACAAATCTTATGCACAGAACTTCTGATGAGCAGACCACTTCAGCATGAGAGTCAGGAGCCAAAATAAACAGAACAGAATTCAAAGGAAGAAGAGGAAAAGAGAGAGCAGAATAAAACTTCTAAGAAACTGTATCTTCTTCAGAGAGATAAAAAGAAATTATATCCATGAGAAAGGAATAGAGTCTTGCAAAACAAACAAACAAAACAAACAAGAACATTCAAAAGAACAACAACAAAAAAAGTTCATAGAGATTAAAAATGTCACAAAAGGGTAGCAATGAATAGAAGGATGATAAAATAGTGTTTAGAACTTCTGCAGGACTAAACAAAAAATAATAGAAAATAAGAGACAGAAGATAAAAGTCAATAAATCAATCAAGAATGAAAAATATGTGACTAATGATATTCTAATAGACTAATAGAACAAAATGACTAATAAAGTCTCAGGCAGAGAAAGTAGAGGTGAGAACAACATCAAAATATTATACAATATTTTCCATAATGAAGACACAAATTTACAGCATGAAAACACCACCAAATATTTCCCAATGCCAAGTGTGGAAGAAAGGGGACGCACACTAAAACACACCTTTGGAAATATCAAAACACCAAACAAAAATAGAAGATTCAAAAAGCTTCAAAATTTTTAAAAAGTCACATACTGTCAGGCATAGTGGCTCATGCCTATTATCCCAGCATTTTGGGAGACTGAGGTGGGAGGATTGCTGAAGTGAGGACTTCAAAACCAGCCTGGGCAACAAGCAAGGTCCCAACTCAAAAAAAACAAATTTTAAAGTTAGCAGAGTGTGGTGGTGCATGACTGTAGTTATAGCTTCTTGGGAGGCCAAGATGAGAGGATTGTTTAAGGCCAGGAGCTGAAAAGCAGCTTGGGCAACAAGTGAGACCCTATCTCTACAGTTAAAAAAAAATTTTTTTTTCTAAGTTCTGGGGCACACGTAAATGCAGGATGTGTAGGCTTGTTACATAGGTAAATGTGTGTCATGGTGGTTTGCTGCGTCTATTAAACCATCACCTAAGTCTTAAGCCCAGTATGCATTAGCCCTTTTTCCTAATGATCTTTTTTAATTAGCTAGGCATGGTGGTGTGTGCCTGTGGTCATAGCTATTCAGGAGACTGATTTGGGAGGATCGCTTGAGCCCAGGAGGTCAAGGCTACAGTGAGCCATGATCACACCACTGTACTCTAGCCTGGGTAACAGAACGAGACCTTGTATCTAAAAAAATACAAATTTAATTAAATTTAATTAAATTTAAAAGTCACATACCAAATGATGGAAATCAGAACAGCTCAGACTTTTCAACAGAAATCCTCAAAGTCAGAAGTTAAACAAGTAAGTGGTTTCACAATGATAATTAAACATTATTTCTTGTTGGGTTCACAATCTGACCAATTTATCTACTAAGCGTAAGAACAGATAAAGTCCTTTTCAAGTGAAAAATATCTCAACAAATGTACCACCCATACAATCTATCTCAGGGAGCAGCAACTGAATGATACAACTCACTGAAACACAACAGTGATAAAAATGAATTTCAACATTGAAGGGAAAGACAAAGGATTGCAACAATGAGGCCAAAGATGTCTCAGGCAAACAGCTGTGCCCTGGACCTTCCCTGGAAGGAGACCACCCTGGAGCTGGGGAGGAGGTTGGGAGGTGGGCACAGGAAGGACATCATCCCACCCTGGAAATGCAACTGGAGAAATGACTAGTGTTTTTGTCCATACTGAGTGTTCTAAAGTTTTCTAAGAAAATCTGAGAGTGAATTAAAAGCAGATACTTAGAAAACAGAGTAAATAAAAAGTTGAGGCTATCATTCACTTAAAAAAGGAAATATAATCTTAAAATTTTTGTGATTCAGTTCTGAAAAGTATTTACATAGTTATAATTGTGTATACAAAGAATACTGATTTAACCAAAAATTTCTGTTCTGGGAGAATTGGAGGAGCCAAATGAAAGTACTCGAGTGGAGATTATTGGTAGTGTGAAAGAAGGCAGTGTAAAAGAGTGAAATATTTGTTTTTTAGTAAAACAATCAGTAGATTGCATAAACTAAAACTAGGAGCAATAGCTGTGTAAGTATGCCATTTGGAAATATAAAACCTACTACTTAAAAAACCTAATCTAAACAATTGAAAAGTTTTTAAACAATGAGCTTGTTCTATTCTGAAAAAGAAAAAGTAAAAATCAAATCAGACACAGAAAAAAGGCAACATTTTGCAGAGTAGCAGCCATGCTTTATTCATTTAGAATAGACTGACCACTCTACACCTTAAATTTGGAGAATTAATTATTCAGAGAAGAAAATAGATTTTGGAAAATTTGTCTCACTGCTTCTTTATGTATGCCCCATGAGATAAGAATGGTTTATAGTTTTAAGTGGTTGAAAAATCAAAAGGATACTATTTCATGATGTGTGAAAATTACATGCAATTTAATTTTTCGTACCTGGATTAGTCCATTTTCATGCTGCTGATAAAGACATGCCCGAGACTTGGTAATTTGTAAAGAAAAAGATGGACTCACCATTCCACGTGGCTATGGAGACCCCACAATCATGGCGGAAGGTAAAAGACATGTCTTACATGGCAGCAGACAAGACAGAATGGGAGCCAAGTGAAAAAGAAAACTCTTAGAAAACCATTAGATCTTGTGAGACTTATTTACTACCATGAGACCAGTATGGGGGAACTGCCCTCATGATTCAGTTATCTTTCACTGGGTCCCTCCCACAACACATGGAAATTATGG
This sequence comes from Plecturocebus donacophilus, assembly GCA_004027715.1. Taxonomy (NCBI): domain Eukaryota; kingdom Metazoa; phylum Chordata; class Mammalia; order Primates; family Pitheciidae; genus Plecturocebus; species Plecturocebus donacophilus. The sequence goes on along the minus strand of PVKP010005113.1, from coordinate 74,295 downwards.
GAGCTACCATTCAAGATGAGATTTGGGTGGGGACACACCAAACCATATCAGTATCCATAAATAGAGTTTGATTAGGATGCAGCTACACTCATTTGTTTGTGTTTTATATATGGTTGCTTGCACACTACCATGTCAGAGTTGAGTAGTTGTGACTGTATGGCCTGCCAAGACTAAAACATTTACTGATTTGCTCTTTAGAGAAAAACATTTTCCACCTCTTATATACTAAGTTAAATAGTTCTCCCAAAATTTCATGTCCACCCAAATCTTGCAAATGTGACCTTATTTGGAAATAGAATCTTTAAAGATATAATTCAGTTAAGATGAGGTCCTCGTGGATTAGGGTGGGCCTTAAATCCAATATGGCTGGTGTCCTTATAAAAAGAGGACTATTTAGACTCAAAGATACAGGTTGAGAGGGAGAAATGCCTTAAGAATATAGGCAGAGATTGGAGTGATAGGTTTCCAAGTCAAAGAACCCCAAGGATTCCAGCAACCACCAGAAGCTAGAAAAGAAGCAGGGAGGAGATTCCTCTTCAGAGACTTCAGAGGGAACCAGTCCTATCAACACCATGATTTCTGATTTCTAGTTTCTAACACTGAGAAATTATAAATTTCTGTTGGTTGTAGCGTTTTCTTACAGCAGCCCTTGGGAATGCATATACTCCGGACTAAAGGCTGGCAGCAATCCATACATGTAATACCACGTGGCAGAGTTTATATGACAACAGGCACTCTATGACTCAATTAGCCATTATAAAAAATCACAATCTTGTTTATATTGAATTCTGTTTTGTCACAATGATCTCTAAATTCCTTGTCATGCTTTAATAAAACTCTCTTATTGATCAAACAGCATGGAGGACCATGACTAGACCAGAGGGATGGAAAGCTGAGTTGAATACGATTGGCAGAAGTAATAAAGGTAATATCATGGAGTTACAAGATGCAGCCTTGCAATGTGAAGAAAAACAAAAGCAAAATCAGTGGTATCTGTGTCTGTGGGATTCAAAAAAGCCACAGAGTTCATGGGCAGGGTAACCATGCCCACTGAACACCAGATAGATGGGGCTCTCTGCTCTGGTAGGGGAGGTGGCCCAGCTGACCTCATCTGTCCTCTCGGCTCCAATTTCTTATTTCTGGGCTCCCACCATCTGGCAGAGAACTGAGCTATTTTTCCTGCAACTCTTTCTATAGAAGAAGAGGGGTGTCTGCTGCATGAATGATATGATGTTCTATTAAAACTGAAAAATATATTAAGGATTCAATGCTTCATTTCTGGACACAAGCAATAAAAAAAAAAAAAAGATTGATTTCTGGATTTTGATACCACTGACTTCCCAGGGATCAGACTGTGGTTCTTACACTCTCAGATTTGAAGACAACTATGTGTCTTATATACAGAGTATAAAGTTTAAAAAGAGTAACTAGTCTTGTAAATTTTTAAAAATATTTTTGAAATGGAGAGTTCAGGTAGATTCATTTTCTTTGGATGACTTTTTTTTTGGTGACAACCCCATCTTCAAACTGTAGAACATAAAAGTATAGGATTTTAGAGGTAAAATATTTTCTATGTTTATATTTCTAAAATTTTTTCTATAAAAGCTTTCCATTTTATCTAACTTCTCTGTTTACTTTTATCTATGGATAACAGAAATTTCCTTGTAATTTTTTCAATATTATCATCTCATGAGGATATAAGGGTTAGACTATTTAAAAATTGAACCATCTAATTTTTCAACTTAAATTAGAAATACTGAAAGTTTTGCATATAAGATGTACATTATAAATTGAGTCCTTTTCAGTGTTCTAAATATCTTAACAATAAGCTATTAATAGTGCCCACCAAAAGTCTTCTAAGTTAAAACATTGTTTAAATGATCAAACTCTGTGATAGACATGAAAGTCTCCTCCTTGCCCAAAATGACTTCAGGGTTGCCAAGAAAATTGGTTCCCACAGTTCTGTTTCACTAATGAAGTCATACAAACCATGAGGAAGGTGGCATTGTTGACCCTTCTGTTGCCACACGCCAAATTTTAAAGGTAACATGATCAGAGTTTGGGATGGAGAAACAAAGCCAGCCTATGTGTAGCCACATAACCAGGGCAATGACAAACAAAGATGCTATAGAATGGAAATAGATAATTTCAGAGAAGAGGAATGTAAAGTGATCCTTTGCGCCCTGTCTCCTGCACAATAGCATGTTCATACCTTTCTGTTCCCCTTCTTTCCTTTTTCACCTTTAAAGACAAATAAAGAGCTTTGTTTTGTAACATGGAGTAAAACCACCTTACGAGTGTTACTAATCCCCCAGTTTTCAAATACAATAAAATGTCCAAGAACCTTGGTCTATGCTATAAAATTACATACCAACCCTTGAAAGGAGCATCGTGACATAAGATGCATTAAGGATGGCTCATTAAACATTTATTTATTCTTATTTGAATTCACCAAGAGTTCACATGTCCATCATAGCCTTTTTCCTATTTGAAAAACCATGAAAATGATTTAAAATAAAAAGATAGACTAGAACTTATAGGTGAGAAATGTTGCATATGAATATGCTCTCTCTTAAAAATGGCTCAATGCAGTTTTCATGAACATATATCATTATTGAAATATTAATTATACTTTAACTGCATGAACATATGTTTCAACTTGCATTTAAAGATCTGAAAATGTGTTGCAGATGTTCCTTAAGGATAAAAAACAGCTTAAAAAAGATAGTGAGGAACAGCTGAGCATCACTTTATCTAGGAATAAAATACTGCCTGAATTGAAATGAAACAAATATCAGCCACTCTCTCTATTGATGGTATTTTTTCATCAACATCCTTTCCCCCATTCATGGATGCTCAATTTGTTACTCATGGCATGTGGAATCAATTGAACTAAATATATGGTCTACATGTGTGTTTTACCACTGGTACACAGAAATAATCATTTACACAAAAGAAGGGCAAAGTGATTAATTTAGAATCAAAAGCCTAAAATGAGTGCATTTATTCAACACTCAATATATAACGAGGTATTCTGCTCAGTGCTGGGGAAACAGAACTAAGGAAGACACATGCCACAAAGAAAACTGTCTCAAGAGGAGAATTAAAACAAGAAAGTATGGAAAATACAATGGAAAACAAAAGTATAGAAAGCAATTTAAGACTTATTAAGTCATTTCTTTTTCTCTTTTTTTCTTTAGTATAGTATAACAGCAACAATAATGGAATAAAACACCTGTGATCTCAATAAAAAGAAACCAACCACTACTTGAAAAGAAGTTAGAATATTTTCATTTAGATCTGAAGGCTACCTTTTATGGTAAGTTGTGTAAATTTATTTTACTCACTTGTAAAATGGAGATAATAATTACCATGACATGGGAATAATCTGAAATTATTTACATAATATACATAAATAAGGAAGAAAAATACTTAACTGAAAAATAATCAATTAACATTTATTGCTTACCTTGTGACAAGCACTTTTATATATACTTCACATGTATTAATTCCTATAACCTTAACCAAAATCCTATGTAGTAAGTACAAATATCTGCATTTTATAGTTGAGGAAAATGAGGCAAGAGAGATTCAGTAACTTGCCTAAGGAAACACAGCTTGCAAGTGGTAGAACCAGGATAGAAATTAAGCTGTCTGGTTCCAAAACCAACACTCCTAACGTGAGACAATGAGAAAGCCTTGGGTACACTGGAGGCCCATGGCACTGCTGTTTCTATTTCCAAAATGTTTTCTAAAACCAAGCATAAATTGTTTTTAGATTATCTATATTCATTACAGTATACCTAAATACTATAAGAAGTGATAGATATTACGTGGAAACAGTGGCATTCCATAAAGTGGCAAGTACATATAGATTATTATCATCAGAGCTAATAATTGATAAGTGGCCTCATTCTGGACTGATAGGTCACATTGAGGAAGTTGGAGTATCATGCAATAAATCCATTCATCTATAAATAATAGGCTATTTTCATAAAACGCATCAATCATGGTTCACTCCAAATCTACAATCTCAAAGGATACATTTTGTCTTAGTGAGATGTGTGTGGGGAGGTTTCCTGTACATATCATGTTGAAAATAGTAAATGTTTCCCTGAGGGCCAATTAAGCATGATAAATCTCAAGTTGTTCCTCATAAAGCAACTGAGTAAGCAACAAATTGTTTAAAAGTTGTTTTAAGATCATGCTTTCTTAGGAAGATATTGCTTCCCACAGTAACTGTGGCACCACATTTTGATATAATTTGAGTTATTTTTATAGGTTGTGATAGATCAGTCTTTATCAAAATATTCCCACCCAAACCATATTAATCTTTGAAGGATAATGTAGACTGCGGATAACTATTATAGGAATTCTGTGAAATCAAGACATATTAGACTGTCTCTCAGGGTATTTGGGAAAACAGTTTGCCTAAAGAGGCATACTGTGAGATAACCAAATATTTACTGAGCTCCTAAGATGTATGTAACTTGTACAGGAACACAGTATTAGAAAGTGCTACCTAAGTAGTTCACATCATGTCATCATGAATGCATCTGAACTCATCAGAATATGATTGAGATCCTCAAATATGTCAGATTCATTATTGCATCTCTGGCACTAGTTTAGTGTTTAGCATATAAGGACTACATTTTCTAAGTGTTGCTTAAACTCTGTTGAGTTGGTGGGTGGGTATGTGTACACACACACAAAAAAAGTTTTTGATTTAAGGTACTACTTAAGTTCAGTTCATCTATTTTTTTCTTTGGCTTTTCTGCTTTTGACTTCATACTTAAGAAACCATGGCCTAATTATTTAAATCTCAAAGAAAATGTCTATGAGTGTACATTCAGTCTTCAATGATCTGTCATATAAACAATAAATTGCATGTTTTTCAAAGTCATTGTCTATATGGTTCACTTCTACTAATTGGGCTTTAGAATCCAGAGACCCCTGTATGAACAACATATCAAACACCAAGTAAAACACATCACAGTACTTTCCTCATTATCCTCAACATAAAAAAACTTTGTTACAGAGTATTTTGTAGAAGGTATTACTTAATAGATTTTGCTTTCTCACAACAATTAGGTTTTGACTAAGGTGATCATTTGTAGTATACTATCAAAAATTATGTCGTCATAGCCTTAGCCAGAGCAATTAAATGAGAAAAAATAAAAGACATCCAAATCTGAAAAGAAGTATTTCTGTTTGCGGATAACATGATCATATATGTAGAAAACCTAAAGACTCAACAACAACAGTTAGAACCAGTCAACAAATTCAGAGGTATTGCGGGATACAAAATCAAAATGCAAAAGTTGGTTGTGTTTTTGTACACAAATAATGAACTATTTGAAAAAAATGATAAAGCAATCCCATTCACAATAGCAACAAAAACTAGGTGTCCATAAAGCTGAGATAAACTGAATTGCAGGCTAATTAAATTTAACTATATAGTTTATTCAGCAGTTCACTTGAACAATTTTATACATACAGTGAGCGACTCTCTTAGTTTTTTGCTTTGTAATATGTCATCTATATATATATTTCCATATATATATGGAGAGAGAGAGAGAAAGCTTGGTCAGCACAGTGGCTCATGCCTGTAATCCTAGCAATTTGAGAGGCTGAGGTGAGCAGATCACTTGAGGTCAGGAGTTCGAGACTAGCCTGGCCAACATGGTAAAACCCCTTCTCAACTTAAAATACAAAAGTTAGCCAGATGTGGTGGCACGTGCTTTTTTAATATATTATATTATATAATATATATGTATATATGCTTTTAATATTATATATATTATATATATAAAATAAATATTAAATACAAGATTTAATATATATAATATATATGCTTTTATTTAATATTATATAATATATTATATATATATATAATTTTTTTAATAGCTTAGAAACTCTACTGGGCATCCCTTAAAATCTTCCTGCAGTGTTAACTAAGGGTCTTAAGGCTGCACCCTTGATTTGATATTAACCCGGATGGCATGCTTTACTGACAGGTACCCTGTCCCTCTAAATTCTGCTGACATGCCAACCAGCTCTCTCTCTAGCTTATACTCTTTTTCCTCTAATTTACTGTCTGTAGTGTGATGTGTTCTTTAGATACATTTTCCAGTTTTCAAGTTACTGCAGAAAAGAGTTTTGCTACTTGGCTTTTCACTACATAATGCACTCCTCCATTTATTAAGTCCGCTTGAGTAGACAACTCACTGCTTTTCAGTCTATGCTGTTTTCTTCATTACTTTTCAAGCCTCCATATGCTACCTGGTCTCACGACAATGCCACCTACTTTAGATTTTTGCTATGGAACATTTTATTTCTAGGCATCACATTTTGAATCAGTTTGATTTTGCTGTATAATTTCTAACCCTAAAACTTAGTGGCTTAAAACACTAACCAATTATGTAGGTCATGATTCTGCTGGTGATCTGGGTGGTTCTTGTGGCTTAATCATCTCAGCTTATCTTGGCTGAGCTCACACATGCATCTGCACTTAGCACCTAGGTACTCTGGTCGCTGTATGGCCTAGGATGCTCTTGTTTGCATGCCTAGTGATTGACAGTCTGTCAAATGAGCAACAGGTATGACTGAGGCTCTCATCATCAAGAGGTCACAGGATTCTTAAGAGCAGAAAGAAAGTGAACCTTGATGTGTAAGTGCTTTTTAACTCTTTGCCTGCACCCTGTTTGCTACTGATCTGCTAGCCGAAGAAAGTCACTGTCAAGCTCAAGCTTTAAGCTGGCATTGGCAAGCACTACCAAATGGCATGGGTGCAACAGGGACACTCCTGTGATCATTTTCCAAACCATCTACCTTGTATAGTTAATCTACATTCAGATAAAGCATTCATTCTGAATCATTATTGATAAAGAACAATGAAAAGAAACAATTCTATGTAGCTAAGACTCATTTTGAGTTATGTTCTATATATCATGTGTCATTGTATTTTGGCTCTAAAGCTTTATTTACTTACATGGTGTTTTCAGTTCTAAAATATATATTCCTCAATGTCTCTGTCTGTAACTGAGCTTTAACCATAGAATCTTCACCCACTTATCTCTACTGTCTTTACTATTTCTATTTCAGTGGGCAGACATCAGCCCATTGCTTCTCCATATGTTTCTCTTCTTTAAGACACTCTTCAAAATTCCAGTCATGCTCTTTGTCCTTCCTGGATGCTTCGAATTCTGTCTCCATCCTTTTTGCTTTCATCATTATGCTCTAAGTCTCAGTATTGTGACATGAGTAGTTTTATTCAAGCATAAAATTTGGCTGAGAAAATCAACTTTTGAAGATCCCAAGTTTTACAAAGGGCATTACCACTGGGTGTAAATTTCCCAACGTTAAGAAACTTCATGTTCAACACAATTATGTTCCTTCTGTGTCTCTTGTCTACATTTTTGTTTTGCAAGCAAATTTGACACTCAGAAGGAGTGCAGAATTGTTTCTGTACTTTTAGTTTCCATTTGTATACACTATCATTTATCATTGTCTTATAGATATGGTAGGAATACATTTAAAATAGTAACTGAAGACTCCTCATATGAAAACTGTAACCAAATATATGAAATAAAACAGATTCAGGCCCCAACAAATTCCAAAAAATTGGACTAAAAAACAGATTTGCAATGTTTTTTGGTTTTAGTTTTGAGATAGAGTCTTGCTCTGTTGCATAGGCCAGAGTGCAGTGGCATGATCATAGCTCACGGCAGCCTCAAACACTTGGACTGAAGCAATTCCCTCCTCCAGCCTTAGCTACTCAAGGAGCAAGTACCTGGGACTAAAGGCACACCCCAATATATCTGGCTAAATGTTTTATTTTTTATTTTTAGACAGGGGTTTCCCTATATTGACCAGGCTGGTCTAGAACTCTTAGCTTCAAGCGATCCTCCTGCCTCGCCCTCACAAAATGTCAGGGTTACAGGCTTGAACCACTGCGTCCATCCTGAAAAGTAAAGTTTTATTTGTGTGTGTGTGTGTGTGTGTGTTTGTATTTTATTTGATACTGACAGATTTTGAACTAAAAATATCACACATTGGAACAAATTTTAAATTTTTCTCATTGAACATGTAGTGTTTAGCTATGGAGGAAACACATTCATTTTGTTCTCCAGGCATCCCAGTGATTGAACAAAGATAAGACAACTTGTTGGAATGTTTACTTTATCCTCATAATGTCTAATATAAATACCAAATCTCCAGAGCCCAAGTGTGTCTTTGCAATCTGGGACATACATATACAATGCCAGTTATTCAGGATTATGAAAGCCCATGAGAACATACATGTAATATTCTCCAGCATAATACTGTAGTGTCAATATCCCAGCAAGAATAATAGCATTAAAATTATTTTTTTATAAGAATTCTTCTTCCATTAAAAGAAAATAGCAGTGCTTCACTTTGATTGAGACCTCACTATGTGTCCGGCACTTTGAAAAGTGCCTTCTACGTATTATCTCATTTAAGAACACACACAAGACAAAGTAAATTGGAATGATCTGTTTGATTTTTATAAAAGAACCTAAATTATATTAGATTATTACCATCATCATCATTCTCATATTACTACCATCATTCTCATATTGCTGCCAAAACTGATCTAGTAAGCTAGATCATTACTAATTTCTCACTTCACATTTTGCGATGTTGATATCCATTGACTTGAAATTCCATCCAGACCTAGCATTTAATTTCTCAAATATTACAGGAATCAGTTTTCCTATCTAATTAATTAGAAGACATGAATTCGATTATTATTATTTCAGTTTTAAGTCAACACCTATAGAATAAAAAAAATACATATTCAACACACATTTTTGAGGGGAAGCTGAGTCCAGTTAAAGAAAAATATCTTTCTAGTATCTTAATAGAGGTGTCCATGTCCCACTAGAACTGAAAACTATTTTTTACTCATCTTTGTAGAAATGACTTGTACATTCTCCTCAATCTTTTGTTTTTACTAAACTTATATAATGGAAACAGGATTTGGTTGTGTTTTTCAGTGTGTTCCAAATATGACTGACATTGAAGGCTTGCCAATTATCCATGAACCATGAGCATATACAAAAAAGAACATAACCTGGCTAGAATTTAAAGTGTAGAGAGTTTCCTTAAAGCATCTGCTCTATCAGCTTTCTTTTTCTTTTTCTCATTTTCTTCCTTTTTTTTCTTTTTTTACTCTATCAGCTTTAAGGGATATATTTTTCCTAAGTGTTGATATGGAACTTCAACATGAAGCTGTGTTGATAGGAAATTTTCCCTGTGACATGGTTATTAGTATTGCAGCGGTAATTAGATTAGGAAATCTATCTAAAAGTGCATATTTTACTTTGCTTTATCTCGAAGTAGTTCTGTTTCCACCTTTACTATATGCCAAATATTAAATGAATATATTTACATGAAATCCTTTGTTGTAAGCGTCCCTTGGTTTCCTAGACACTCAAATTTAGGGAAAGACTGATTTCAGTTATATGTTATAAAAATGAATGTAGCAGAACAGCATGGTGACTAAGTGATCTTATTAGTTAGGTTTGATGTCTGTCTTTACTACTTGCTAGATGTGTAATCTTTGACAAGTAACTCAAATTTCTCTTTCACCATCTGCAAGGCAGGAATCAACAGAAGCAAACTCTTCAGAATGGTAGGAGGAGTAAATGAGAATATTTATAAGGACATTTGAATAGTTCAATATATTTTAAGAGTTAAATTTATTTTAAAGGTAATCTCCTCTCCAAAGTCCTTCCCCTTTTACAAGTAGTATTCTATAAAAATTGAGTATATGTTTTACTCCCATATTTAAAATAAGACAGTTGTAGTAGTCTGTTCTTGCACTGCTATAAAGAAATACCTGAGACTGGGTAATTCGTAAAGAAAAAAGGTTTAATTGGCTCACAGTTCCACAGGTTGCACATGAAGCATGGCTGGGGAGGCCTTTGAAAACTTAAAATCATGGTGGAAGGCAAAAGGGAAGCAGGCACGTCTTCTATGTGGGAGCTGGAGGAAGAGAGCTAGTGGGGTGGCGACACACATTTTTAAACAACCAGATCTCGTGAGAACTCACTCTATATCATGAGAATAGCACCGAGAGGGATGACGTTTAATTGCTAGAAACTGCCCCGTGACCTAATCACCTCCCACCAGGCCTCACCTACAACACTGAGTATTACAATTGAACATGAGATTTGGGTGGGGACACAGAACCAAACCATATGAGTAGTCTACATTATTTGAGATGAGGAAAAAAAAGAATGTTTTCTATGCAAGCTCATGTTTAAGAATATATTAAACAGAGTCATTTTGTGAGGCCAGTATGGAAATAAAATCTATGTCAGTCAAAATGAGTTTGCCCTCCTTGAATGAAATGGCCTCCAAGTGTTCTGAGATGACACTGATGCACTTTTCTGGTCCCAGTTAAAATGAAGTGGGACTCTGTGCAGGCTGGGACAATGTCATATTTACCTTTATATTCTACATGGCACCTATGACATTACTTTTCACCCAGTAGACTCCCAATACATATAGTCTAAATTCTAATGAATTGCAGGTGCCTTAATAACCCTATGGAATTTTTGAAGTAGCTGATGTTTCATGCCTTGGATTTCCTTATGGCATATTTTAAGGTAACAGCTCTTAGTTGGGGATGCACCACTCTTTAGAAACAAATATTCTGCCTCAGAAGTAAGCAAATGATCCTGGATTGAATTATCTATTCCCATTGCTCTAGAACAGAGTGGAGTGGAGAAAATATTCATATCTGGGGCATGGATTATAGAGCTGTGCTTTCCTTAGGTAGGGGAAAACAAAACTTAAACTGCAGCATCCTGCTAAAGAAGGCAATGCTATGTTTTGATTTGCTAGAGCTGCCATAATGAAATTCCATATACTAGGTGTTTTTAAAAAAATCAAAACTTTTTTTTTCTCACGGTTCTGGAGCTGGAAGTCCAAGACCAAGTTGTTGACAGGGTTGCTTCTTCTGAAGCCTCTCTCCTTTGACTTGCAGATGGTCAACTTTTCCCTGTGTCTTCATATCATTCTCCTTCTGTTTATATATGTGTGTGCATGTGTGTGTGTCCTGATGTCTGCTTATAATGACACCAGTCATACTGGATTTGGTCCCATACTAAGGACCTCATTTTACCATAATTATCACCTTAAGTGTCTTTTCTCCAAATGCAGTCACACTATGAGCTACTGGAGGTTAGAACTTCAACATATGAATTTTGGGAGTACACGATTCAGCCTGTAACACCATGCTACATAAAGTTTTGTTAGACTCAAGAACTTGTTCCTGGGCCACAGGTGGAATTTTGTCCTACTTTTATCTTTCAGTCCAGTGCGCTGTCTTTCCACGTACCACTTACTGTTATCTTTCCAACAGTACACTCAGAGAAAAAGCAGAAATCATGTCAGGCTAAAGAAAACAATGGGTACAGTTCACATTGTTGCCACATTCTAGTGTATGTTGCTTTCTAGAGGAACTATAAGGGAAAGCTACGCAGATATGGCTTCTGTTCTCAGGAAGCTGTCTAGAGTCTAGCTGGGAACTGGTCAAGTCATCCACTAAGGAATGTATAATTAGGACCTGAGGCAAGTGCTCTGAAGATAAGCAGTGTGGTTTTCTGAGAGGAAAGAACAAAGAACAAAGAGACCTGCTCTAGACCAGAGTGTGGGGGTTGTTTGGGGTGACTGTGGACATTTTGATCGTGGTAGCAGCATGGGCAACTGGCACAGAGTGTTCGAGAAACCAAGAGAAGGATAAATGTAAAGGGTGTGGGAGGTGTTGAAATCAGACTGGAGGTGAGACAAAACAGGTAATGTATGGTCTCCTCCTAAGTTCAACCAGAAGCCACAAGGGATTTGAAGCAATGGGGCAGAGTGACATGAAGTACTTTCATGACTAAAAAGTATTATTTGGCTGGGTGCAGTGGCTCACACCTGTAATCCCAGCACTTTGGGAGTCTGAAGTGGGAGAATCACTTGAGCCCAGGAGTTCAAGACCAGCTTGGGCAATACAGTGAGACCCTGTCTCTACAGAAAAAAAAAAAAAAAAAAAAGAAAGCATTAGTTGGATGTGGTGATGTGTGCCTGCTGTCCCAGATACTCAGGAGGCTAAGGCAGGAGGGCCACCTGAGCCTGGGAGGTTGAGACTTCAGTAAGCTGTGATGGCACCACTGCACTCCAGCCAGGGTGACAGAGCGAGACCCTGTCTCAAAAATATATATATTGTTTATAAATAATTACTCACAGTAGGGATTCAGCCTCTTTCAGTGGAATTTTAATCTGCACTTTATGCCACTACAATATTAACCAATTTCTGAACGGAATCAAAACCATCAAAGGTAATCAAATGATGGGGGTAAAGAAGGTAACCAGGAGAGTTAGGCATAACAGTTAGAGAGGAAAACATTTTATCACCCTATGACTATACTACTTTGATAGAAATATAACTAACATGATGAAGTCTGATGTTGATGCAGTCAAAATAGGCATATTCCACAAACCCCTCCTCTGTTCCTCCCACACATCAAACACTAATTTTTGGTACATGTTCATAGTATCTACTTAGCTAACATTCAGGATACAGCAACAACACAGTGGTCTGGGTCATAGTACCTGTGTGTAAATATTAAAACTGAGATACTGGAGCCTATAAGATGTATGGGCATTTGCTTAATTTGGACAAATACATCTTTTAAATGACAACAGGCTGCATATCTCTTAAGATGACAGAAGCATAGGCATACTGTTTATTACATGTAATTCATTCAACAATATATTGAATCCCTATTATGCTTAGGTATCTATATTCTGAATTACATTCCTGATAAGCATAATTATCTAAGACGAGTTACAATAGAACTTCTCAACACATAGATTCTTTTCAGAGAAAAAAATTTCCCAAAGTGTGATCAGAGGGAACTGACCCATATGATTATTCCAGAGAAAGGATTCTATAGCCAGGTAAGTTTAGAAACCACTGTATAAAATATTTCTGTGCTTAAGGTTTCATAATGCATGTTAACTATAAGTAGTTCTACATTGCAGAAATCTGTTTAACTCTTTAAAATGTACACTTCTGCATTATGTTTACAGACCCAGAAATGGAAGCAAAACTTGAAGTTTTTCCCTTAGCATTTGATTGAGCGTACATTTTAAAGATAGATACACATAATTATAGCAATTAATATGTAGAGATACAAATATTAAAATAATGATTAATAGTTTAAAATTACTATCTGTGCAATCTATGTATGTATCTGTGCATTTAGGTATATAACTATCTTATCTTCCAAATACATTTAGCTTGGTATCTTTATAGATACCTGTGAATTATAGTGACTGTTACTTTACAAGATAAATATTCTCTGGAAAGATGTCATTTTAGGGTTTTCTTTCTCCTACTACATATTGAATCTAACATCTTAACTTACATCTAACTACTATCCACTAATTGCCAGTCTTTTACATCAGCCTTTCAGATATCTGCATTTTATGCAGTGGATACTAGATTGCCCTTTCCCTTACCTTATATAGTGAGACATTTTTTTTTTTTTACAACCCGGTGTAATCAAAGATGTAGAACAAAACTGAGGTCTCTGGCTTTTTCCCCTTTCCATTGCAACTGTTGCAAATATTCAAAATCACAACTCATGCTATTAATTTCAGCTGATATTTTCAACTCTCTTAACCCAGCACTACATCCGACAGCTGTAAAGGCTTTCAGCCATAATAAATCTTTGCCTGACTTCCCAAAGCAAACAGTGTTGAGGAGAGTGATCCCTCCAATAACATTTTGTCAGCTCAAATCACCACCATAACATAAGTGATTCAGACAGTCTGAACTGACTCCAGGCTTCTCAACCTCCGGTCCTTATTTCCTATTTTCTTTTACTTATGAACTGTTTTTAATATTCTGAAGACTCTGAAAATGTTGTGTTCATTCCTGAAGATTGGCTGAATGCCCGCTTAACAAGCGGGTTTTTTTCCCCTCTCTAAGAAGATTCTGCCTCATGACCCGCTTAGATTACTACATTTGGAAACAAAGTTTATTCAGGTCTAGTATTTTAGAAAAAAGAAATAATAGAAGAGCCAAACTCTAATACTATAAAATTAAAACACTAGTAGTAAATCTTTAGTTTTGGAACTTAAGGGAAACAAAGTGATTTCCCTTGATATGCTTAATTCCAGAGAGTGTGATGTTCATGCAGCACATAACCATCTACTGTGTATGTACATCAGTGCTCCACTACCCTTTTCAACACCAGAGATCCGTTTCATGGAAGACAGTCTTTCCACGGGTTGGGGGGTGAAGTGGATGATTTCAGGATAATTCAAGTGTGTTATATTTATTGTGCACTTTATTTCTATTATTACATTGTATTATGAATATAGAATGAAACAGTTACACCATAATGTAAAATATGGTGTAATACAACTCACCATGTTGTAGCATCCAAGGGAGTCCTGAGCTTGTTTCCCTGCAACTGGATGGTCCCATCTGGGGGTGACGGGAGACAGTGACAGATCGTCAGGCATTAGATTCTTACAAGGAGTATGCGCTCTAGATCCCTGTCATGCTCAGTTCATTATAGGGTTTGCGCTCCTTTAAGAACTGAATGCTGCTGCTGGTCTGACAGGAGGCAGAGATCAGGTGGTGATGTGAGTGATGGGGAGCAGCTGTAAACACAGATGGAGCTTTGCTAGCTCACCCACTACTTACCTCCTGCTGTTGTGGCCTGGTTCCTAACGGGTACCAGTCAGTGGCCTGGGGGATCAGGACCCATGATGTACATCATCAGTAACGTACTGGGTGAATGAATGGGCTTCCTTGGAGTTGAGTCCCCTGAAAAGAAGTTAAGTCAAGCTATGTAGGCATGGTAGAAGAACATATATATTGTTAAAGGACATGTTTTCAAACAGCAAAAAATGCAACAATAAAGAGTGCAGAGCCTTTGATTCAGACAGATCCATTTTCCATCCTGAATCTACAGCTTACTTCCAGTTTGACAGTAGATACATGGGCCACTCGTTCCTTATATAAAAACTGGGGCTATTATGATCTGCCTGGTTCAGTAAAACAGGACTTGTTTTCTTTTTCTTGCTGCCAGCAGTGTCTGTGTTAAAACCAAGACGTTGCTTATTGGTTTGAGATGAGGTGTTACCCCAAAGCACGTGGAAAATGTGTAATTTCCCAAATACCCCATCCTCTGCAAAACCTTAATTTGAATAATTCTGGCTAAAAAAAGTCAGCATTTCCTGGCTGGGCATGGTGGCTCATGCCTGTAATCCCAGCACTTCGGGAGACCGAGGTGGCCAGATCACCTGTCAGGAGTTTGAGACCTAGCTAACATGGTGAAACCCTGTCTGTACTAAAAATACAAAAAAAAAAAAAAAAAAAAAAAAAAAAAATTAGCCAGGCATGGTGGTGTGTGCCTGTAATACCAGCTACTAGGAGGCTGAGGCAGGAGAATCGCTTGAACTGGGGAGGTGGAGGTTGCCGTGTGCCAAGATGGCACCACTGCACTTCAGCCTGGGTGACAAGCAGGACTCTGTCTCAAAACAAAAAACAACAAAAACAAAACAAAAACACACAGAATTTTCTATCCTTTCAATTATATGGTACTTCAGAAATATATATTCTAAAACTATGCATTCTTTTATCTGAATGAAATTACATGAGCATACCAGTTATTTTTTATTTTTCCAATACTAAGATAATTATGTTGTTTATTAAATTCTGCTACATTCTGGGCATTAGTGTAGTTAATTACAGATAAACACTGCAAGGTAAACAATATTATGACTATTTTACAAATGACAATGTTAAAAATCAGCAAGCTTTTGAGCTAATAGCTGTAGAAGAAATGAAAATTTGAACTAGGTTTTATAGCTTGATTCAATCAGTGGAAAAGTCTTTGCTTTAACATTTTTACTATTATTCAACAATATATATTTTTTAATGATACAAGGTTTCACTCTGTCACCCAGGCTGAAGTGCACTGGTGCAAATACAGCTCACTGCAGCCTCGACTTCTTGGGTTCAAGTCATCCTTCACCTCAGCCTCCCAATGTATGGAATTACAGGTGTCAGCCACCATGCTCTGCTAATTTTGAAACAGAACTGAAAAATGATGTGTCTAGGGAGACCGTACAGTGAAATGGCTAAGAGCCTGAGCTCTTGAGTCTCAATGTCTAGATTCAAATTCCCAATCTTACCACTTACTAACTTTGCCAGTATGCAGGTTGTTTTATCCTTCCAGGCCTTAATTCTTTCAACCCTAAATTAGGGATAACAAGAGCATCTACTTCATAGGATTTTTATAATTGAGTGAATTAATTGCTCACAACAGCACTTGGTTCACAAAAATTGCTTCCAAAATGTTAGAATTATTATTTTTAGCAAAAAAGATATTGATAACTAGAAAGCTTAATGAATGTTCTGTAGGTCACACAATTCCTGAAAGAGACTGAATTATACTCAGAATTTCGGAGTCATATAGCATTCATTATTTAGTAACAAAAATTTATTTGCTACTATGGGCATCTTGCTAGTACTCATAAAGGTGGTAAGAATAAAGTAAATTACATCCTTAGATCTTACTTACAGTGTCATTTTGGAAACATATAATTACAGAAGCAATGATACTTTACATGTGGGTGCTATCACACTCAATATGCAGAGGGTGGTGCGAGCACCTAGCCAGAAGAGATAACCCCAGCATCAGAGAAGCTTCCTAGAAAAATGGACCTCTCAGCAAAAATGCAAAAGAATGAAAGATGGCTACAAGTTAGGGCAAAAGACTAGGTTCTTTCAACAATTTCATGCTTGGCTGTATCAAAACTATTAGTAGCTTTTATACCTAGAGAAAGCATCAATAGACATGGGTCCACTGAAAATGGCAAGCATATGATAATTTCAGAAACTGAATAATTGGGATAAGATGATTACAAAATGCGTAACCTCCTGAAGGTTTTTTATTATTATTATTATTATTATACTTTAAGTTTTTTTAAGGTAAATGCACAGATTGTGCAGGATTGTTACATAGGTATGCATACACATGCCACTGTGGTTTGCTGCATCCATCCCCTCCATCATCTACATTAGGTATTTCTCCTAATGTTATCCCTCCCCAATACCCCACCCTCTGCTGTCCTTCCCTTAGTCCCCCCACCCCCAAAAGGCCCCAGTGTGTGAAGTCCTTCTCCCTGTGTCCATGTGTTCTCATTGTTCAACATCCACTTATGAGTGACAACATGTGGTGTTTAGTTTTCTGTTCTTGTGTCAGTTTTCTGAGAATGATGGTTTCCAGTCTCATCCATGTCCCTGCAAAGGACATGAACTCATCCTTTTTTATGGCTGCATCATATTCCATGGTGTGTAGGTGCCACATTTTCTTTGTCCAGTCTACCACTGATGGGCATTTGGGTTGGTTCCAAGTCTTTGCTATTGTAAACAGTGCTGCAATGAACATACGTGTGCATGTGTCTTTATAATAGAACAATTTATAATCCTTTGGGTATATACTCAGTAATGGGATTGCTGGGTCAAATGGAATTCCTATTTCTAGGTCCTTGAGGAATCGCCACACTGTCTTCCACAATGGTTGAACTAATTTACACTCCCACCAACAGTGTAAAATTCTTCCTATTTCTCCACATCCTCTCCAGCATCTGTTGTCTCCAGATTTTTTAATGATCGTCATTCTAACTGGCTCTTCTCCAGCATCTGTTGTCTCCAGATTTTTTTAATGATTGCCATTCTAACTGGCATGAGATGGTTATCTCAATGTGGTTTTGATTTGCATTTCTCTAATGACCAGTGATGATGAGCATTTTTTCATGTTTGTTGGCTGCATAAAGTCTTTTTTTTTAAAAGAATTAATGACTGTTTACAGAATTCTAAGCATGCATTTTCAAACTCAGGCCATGTAAGTGCAAAGTGTGATTAATAACCCTGGAAAGCTAAATGTTTCATGATGTGGGGGAAAAAAAGAAAGTTGCTCCTGTTGGTACAAATGGACTTGGAGTGTCACAGAAAAGACACTGTAAAGGAGTAAAAACACACATTGTCACCCTATGGCTCTGGTTGTTGAAATTATACCCTAATTCAACTATTTTTTCCATTTAGGGAACAACTAGTTTTGTTCCTCGAGTAATTAAGGGTGAGCATCAACGTATGATTTTGGACACCCTGACTTTATTGAATCCTTTAAAAATATCTTAGAGATAGAAAGTGCTATTAACACTTGGCAATGGCTACTAGGAGAAAACTGTAATGCTGAAGATAACAGTTTTGCTGCTAGAACAATCCAGACTTTCATCTTTGAGTAACACTCTTTAAACTCTGGATCCTGTTCTCAGGGATTTGCAGCCCATCAGACAAGGCAATAATTCTGTTCAAGATATCTCATTTAGTTTTTCACATAGCAAGGATAATAACAGTAGAGTTTTCACCACATTCCTGTTTTGTAAATGCACTGGGTGACTAGGTAATTGAATCTGGTTATCTTCAATTTATTTCCTGTATGTCAGTGGATACTAGTTCAGTGTTTCTTTTCTTTCCAGAATTCATATGACATTTAAAAAATGTAACATTGATCTATGATCATTAAAAGGTTATTAAGTTTTTAAAAAATAATGGGACCACCCAAGATAATTAAATAGAGAATAAGAAATAAAAATCTCTGCCTCCAGGCAATATGGTTCATAACATGCCACGGATGTTTAGACTCCATTCTACTCCCCAAAATTCTTATTAGGATTAATTTATCCATTTCATCATCCTCAAATCAAACATTAAACCATGTAGAAAGAAAAAGGGTCAAATATTTATGACTGTGTTTATAATAAGTTAATCACTATTCACCGATATTTACAAGTTATCAGGCCTCGAACATAAGGTGTCTGCTATGAGACATTTTAGCTTGTTCATATTTTACTCATTTTTTACATAACAAAACAATAATTTTTAAAAAGGTTAACACATACACCCTTATTACATAGCAGACACTATTCTTGGCACTTTGCACCTAGTAACACTGTCATTCATCTCTGTAGAATCCTATATATTGGAATTCTAGCTGTATCCACATTTTACATTTGAGGAAATTAAGGCACAAAGAAAATAGATAAACTGCTCATTTATATAGTTCACGAGGAGACTATAGGCTGCTAATAGATTATCCAATATGCAGGTAAATGTGGTACAGGAATTAGCTTGGGATTGAAACAATCATGGAATTCATAGCTTTGAAGAGTGGCTATATATTATTTGAGTATGGCTTATAAAAATGAGAAGGGATTAGTAGAAATCACAAGTAAAGGTTATGTCAAGGCACCCTTCTTAAATCCTATACATCACATGAACAAATATTAGTGAGTAACACAATGAATTGAAGAGAAATATGAGAATGAGTCACAGTACTATCTGGAGCTCAACAAGGCATAGTCTAAAGTGCCTGCTTCTCTCAAGCTAAAGAGGAAGTTCTTGCTAGGGTTACACAGGAGGCCTTTGCTCTGCATAACCTCTCTACCACATCTAATTCCATCTGCCATATTTGCTAACTGCCATTACTTGTATCACTTCTGTAAATCTACTTCAAGTTCCTTCATCTCTCCACGTTTGAAGGTCCCTAGCCAATACGATACTAATCCCTACCTAATAATTCTGTATTGCTATTTGTAGTAGCACCTCACTCCTGCCAAACATGGTAGTTTTCTGTTTCTAGTTCAGTCCAATGGTGTTTCCCTTTAAACAGCATAATTCTTTCTACTTGATCTCTAACTCCTAGATTCTTTTTTCTTAAGTTCATTCATTTTTCTTCCCTTTGAATATTACTTCCTTTATCCATGCATCTCTTCTTCCTTTCATCTTTTTCTTCACTTTTTCTTCTCATCTTTGATGTTTCTTTCTACTTCTTTGTCTCTCTAATCTCGAGAAAAACACCTTTTTCAGAGCCACACTCAGAGAACCATGTAATTTTATTTTCTTAAGTGCTACGACACAAAGATTTTCTCCCCCACTTGAATTAATTTATTGTATATGTAATCGCTTTCTCCCAAAAAGTTCTGATCAGATTATTTCTAAAAATTATCCTTGAAAAAGCTAACAACCTCTTCAGGGCTTAGGGAAAATGCTAACACAGTAGATGTTTTTAATGAAGAAAGTTTTATTTGAATTTGTTATCACTGGAAAACATCATTTAAAAATACACATATTAAAGATTCATCTATTCAACAAATATTAAATATGCATTACATGCTGAGCCTTTTGCTATGCAGGTAGAATTGTTTGATAAATGCCCAGTGGGATGAAACTAAAGTATAAATATTTTTTGAATATTAATTTTGAAAATATTTTACTTTGTAGGCTTTCTTTCAATGATCTATTGCTGCACTGAACCCTTTTCCACTATATTTTTCTTCAATACTCCGTATTTACATTTATATACATTTTTATTTATTTACTTACTACTTTAAACTGTGCTGAAAAACACATTACATAAAATTTAGTATCTTAATCATTTTTAAATGTATAGTTCAGTAGTGTAAACTATATTCACATTATTGTGGAACAGCTCTCCAAAAGTTTCTCATCTGGGGAAACTAAAATTCTATACCCATTGAACAAACCTTTCCATTCCTCCCCTCCCTCAGTCCCAGGAAATCAGCATTTTTTTCTGTTTCTATGAGTTTGACTACTTTAGGTAACACGTGTAAGTGGGATCATTCAGTATTGTTGCTTTATGACTTGTTTATTTCACTTAGCCTAATATTCTCAAGGTTCATTTGTGTTGTAGTATGTGACAGGATTTTTCTCAGTTTAATGCTAATATTCCATTGAATCTGTATACTACATTTAATCTATCTATTCATTTGTCCATTGGCATTTGGGTTGCTTCCATCTCTTAACTATCAGAAATAATGCCATAAGGAACATAGGTGTGCAAACATCTCTTTGAAGTTCCACATTCAACTATTCTGATTATACACTCAGAAGTGGATTGCTGTATCATCTGTGCATAATTCTACTTTGAACTGTTTAAAGGACTCCATTCTGTTTTCTATAGTGGTTGCACCACTTTCCATTTCCACCAACATTGCACAGGGTTCCAGTTTGTTTACGTTCTTGCCATCGCTTATTATTTTCTGTTTTTTTAAAATGTTTTTTGTTTGTTTTGTTTAACAGCCATCCTAATGAGTGTGAGGTGATAGCTCATTGTTTTTTTTGTGTTTCTCTAATGATTAGTGATGTTGACCATATTTCCATGTCATTTGTGTATCTTAGCAATTTGTATTACTTCTTCAGAGAAATTTTAATTCAAGCCCTTTGCCCATTTTTTAATTGGGTTGTTTTTTTGTTGGTGGTGAGTTTTAGATGTGATTTATATTTGAGATATTAATCTGTTATCAAATATATCATTGACAAACATTTTCTTCCATTCTGTAGGTTGATAATTATTATTATTATTATTATTTTTGACATGCAGTCTTGCTCTGTCACCCAGGCTGGGTTGCAATGACACAGTCTCCACGCACCATAACCTCTGTCTCCTGGATTCAAGCAATTCTTCAGCCTCAGCCTCCTGAGTAGCTGAGATTACAGGTGTGTGCCACCACGTCCGGCTAATTTTTGCATTTTGAGTGGAGATGCCATTACACCATGTTGGCCAGGGTGGTCTCAAACTCCTGACCTCAAGTGATTCACTGACCTCTGTATCCCAAAGTGCTGTGATTATAGGTATGAATCACCACACCCAGCTGCTCTGTTAATAATTTCCATTGAGGCACAGAAGTGCTTGAATTTTATGTAGTACATCTACTTTCACTTTTGTTGCCTATACCGTTAGTACGTATTCAGGATATCATTACCAAATCTAATGTTATGAAGCTTTCCCCTGTTTTTTTTTCTAGGATTTTTATAGCTTTAGTTCTTATGTGTAGGTCTTTAATCCACTTACTTTTTATATATGGTGTAAAGTAAGAGTCCAACTTCATTCTATGAATTTGGAGTCCCCCCTGTATTTTCTCAGCTTTACCGTTAAGAAATATGCTTATCTTTGGAAAAGTGAGAAAAATGTTCCTACTTTAAAGGGTTATCATAAGCACTGGAAGCAATGTATAATGATACCTAAGCTTTATTACTTACAAAACGACAAGTACTATTTAAATGCATTAGACTTACTATCACATTTAACTCTTGCAACAATCCTAGGAGGTAGCTAATATTACATGTCCATTTCAACGAAAAGGAAATTGTGGCTTGGAGGGATTAAATCATTTGCATGAGGTCACACAGCTCTTATGTATTAGGAGAAGATTTGAACCCAGGCAGTCTCTCAATTTTTTTAACCACTGTACTATAATGCTTCCCACTTCAAGTGGTTAGCATAATAGAGTTAAGTATTCTTGCTTTAGCTTTCTCTTCCTTTTCTTCCCCTCTCCTACCTCCCCTTCCTCCTCTTCCTCTTTTTTCCTTTTCAAGATGCACATTTGAAAATCTGTATCACTGTAGCTTCTCTGCTTTCTAGGTGAGCTGGCAGAATATTACCATCAAAAGAAAGAATATTGATGGCAACTAATTATTAAACTAGATATGATACTTTTTATCTTTGTTCTAGCTGTCCTGTTTTGGACTTATTTTATGGTAATAATCTCAACTATATGTTCACAGTATCTGGGGCCTTGAACAATTCAGGGTCAGACACAATTAGCAGTGTTAAGCATCTAATACTCCAGGCCCTGTGCTGGGCAGTCCACAACCACTGTCTTGTTTAACTCTCACACAGAACGTGGAAGAACTCCAAGCTAAGAAGTCATTCTGTTATTCCACAGCCATCTCATGTGCATTAACCATTTAAAACAGTAAAAATAAGCCTTAGCTGATTTTGAACTTTCTAGCAATGTTTTCTTTCTGTGCATTTGGAAATTCTAATACCCAAAGTAATGTTGTTTTAAGGAGCTGGCATAAGTTTACTCCAAAGCTAAAGTTTACACTACAAAAGAAAGAGAAAATATTTTATTTGTAAAAATGATTTATAATTTAGATTTTAAAAGATCATATTGCAAGTAATACTTACAGAATTTCAGAACAACTTTTCTGAATGCAGACAAACCTGATTCTTGTAATCTCAAATGCTACGTAATAAAATAAATCCTCTAAAGATAAATCCATCTAAAATAAGAAATGATGTTGGAAGGATGTGATCATTATGGGATGGAGATTTACTGTCCTCTCTTTTGAGAGATGGTTCCTCTATGAAATACTGACTCACTAGTCTCAAGGAAGGTATTATCTTTATATTGCTAAATCACATGCACATTTTACAAAGTGATTCACAAATGCATCACCAGCAGGTGCACACTTCAAAGCAAAACATTTCTGTGAATCTGTGGCAAAAATAAGGGTGTGGCCTAGGTTTTGTAAGACTGCAGCAGCAGGGAAGAGGATGAGTGATATAGGGAAAGACAGCCAGAATAAAAGTACTTGCAGGAGATCTTATCTTCCCAGATGAAACTATCCAGGCTTTGGGTGCACAGAATATACAATGCAGAGATCAACAGAGAAATCAAGGATTGGGCAAGACAAGACGAAACAAATGAAAGATCACAAACAATACGAATTAATCAAAAGATGAGACCTGCTGCAATGCTTCAGTATCAGCAATAGCCAGTAGTCTTTTCTAGAAAATCCTGAACCTGAAAGTGGTTCCCTTTTAAGTTGTGGGAGGCGATGACAGCCTCCTGCAGATTGGCCTTTGGCTGATCAGATTTCAGCAGCTCCTTCAGCTCCAAGGCCAGGTTCTCATCTTAAATAACAGTGGAGCTTTTGCTTAGCTGAGGGCACATACGGTAAGTTTTACTGTGTAAAAGAACTTTTCCTCCTTCCCCACTCCACAATGACACTTTAGGCAGCAAGAGACCAGTATCTCTAATGGGAGCCTAGTTCCAAGTTTATTTACAGCTTTTCGCAATTGCAAGCTGGCATTTTCATTATAAATGCGATGACACACCAAGTCTTAGTGTCATCAACATTAAAGTTTAAAACCACCTGGCCCAAGTAGCAAGTTTCTAAATAATCATTTGTAACAGGAAGGTGCTACCAGCTTTAAATTTTTAAAATAACTTTGTTTGGAGAAATCTCAATTTCAACTGGCTAGAAAATAAACATTTGTAATATTTCTTATGTTGAAGTACCTCTTACATGATAAGTAAGGAAAGAATATTTGAAAGATAAAACACTTACTAGTCAATTTTATTTTATGCAATGCATGATTTCTGCTAAGGGGGAAATAGATGATGAGAGAGAGTGAGAAAAAGAGAGAGAGGAAGACATGTCAGAGAAAATGTATTTTGCATGTCTGAGTTATGTCTTTCAAGACTCCACGTAACATTTCCCTGCTTCTGAAATTTTCCAGAGTTGCCATCCAGAGTCAACACACTGTAATAACTGCAGAGCCTCCCACTACCGGCTCAGGGCAAAAGACCCAAACAGTCACAATTGTTCAAAACTACTAGTGAAGCCTTCTTTGGAAATTGTAACTCACAGGCAAGCGTCTCTGCATCCCAGAGCAAATCCTCTGAGATCCTCAGTCTCTCCTGCTGAAACTTCATCTTCCACTCCTGCTTTTGGGTCATTTCCAAACAGCAGGGCACCAGACATGCTCTACCTTATGTGGAGCCATACCTAAGTACAGGAGGATGGAGTTTCACTGTCGGCTCAAAGCGTTTTTACCTCTGAGACTTTACAGTAAGTCAGGACCTTGCAGTAATACGATCATTTGTTGTTTTAGAATGTTAATTACTCCATTGAGTTATCTCATTATTTTTAAAATAAAAACCACATTAAGATAAATTAGCCCATCCTACTTATGCCATGTCAAGAGTTAAAAAAAATTATTTCATTATCTAATACTTTGCTAATTCTCTTGTAACAGTTCATGGTTTCATGTTTAGGGCTGAAGTCGGAAAAATATTTTTCCAAAATCACTTCAATTCTGGTTGGGATACTGACTCTCCTTTGTGAACGGGTGCAAATTTCTCACAGTCTGTGCTCCATGTCGGAGTTACTTGAGTATTACCATCATTATAGTTGCACATATGGAGGTGGAAGCCTTCGTGTTCAGAAATCAAACTTCCATTATTATCATCGCACCCAGTGAGAATGAGGAAAGTTGGGCAGTTGTTCCCATTTGCTGACTTTATCCCACTGACTGGCCCTGCCCATTCTTCTGGGCTGGCTTGACATGAAGAGCAAATAACAACAGTGTTAATCCCCAGGATTTGGAAGGGAGATGGGATTTTGAGGTCTCTTTATCTTCAGACCTTTGCAAAGGGGGTTGCTGAGAGTCCTGCAGCAGACTCAGCAGGACAAGCTGCTATTGTTACTCTCCACAATTAGGGTTAACACTCAGAGCAGCTTCAGCTCTTCTCTTAGTTTTGCTCCTTCAAAAGTGAGAACTAGTTTGCATTCTATGGAAATTGTGAGCAAAAATAACTGGAAAATGAACACTGAACTGATACAAAGAAGAAAGTTACTGATTGTCACCCATACAAGTTTTACCTACAATGAACCTTTTCCTTCTGCTTCAGCGTGGATTAGATAGATCAACCATTTCTGAATTAAGCCGAGATTAAGTCTCCTGGGTTGGGAAGGGTACATGATGATATGTTGTGCTGATCACAATACTCTCAAGTCAGAACCTGTATCATGATTCTGAAGAAATTGGATGTTTTTTCCATTAGAAATATACTTGTTATGGATCTCGGGAGTGCAAAGTCCAGTTTTCGAGTTTATAATATAATTAAAAGGCATCCTCTTAACCACTAAGTAACTTAACAATTTAAAACATCAGAGACATAAACAGCATGACTACCTAAGTAGGTTAGAAATTCCTAGATGAATAATGGAATTAACTATAGTACAGATGTCATGTAAGGTTTTGAAAAATATTTCTCTTAAACCTACAATGAAAAATAATGTAATCATATTTTAACTTTTCCCATGAAATCTACAGCAACAAATTTTTCAAGAAGTTTCAGGAAATGTAACATCCTATTCTTGCCATTAAAACTTTTACCATATCCAAAAAGCTGTTAAATGTAATAATTCTTTACTTTCTGTCTTTCATGTTCCATGAAAAGCCAATTCTGTTAAGACGGTTGCCTACTTGAATATTAAAACATGTAACTTACTAACAGTCCGATTGACTATTGACATCACACACATCCACCTCATGCTAACTGATTCTATAAATGATGATCAAGGTCTTTATGGTTACTAAGTTGAAGATCTCTAATTATTTTGGTCTACCATGCTGGAAAGAAGCCACAGTACTAGGGAAATGGAAAGCCAAAGCTAGCCAAAAAAGGTGACAGAATGATGTAGCACTATCTCCTTTGGGTTGTCTCTTTGTCCTTTTATTCATATATTTTTAAAATTGACAAATTGTGGTTTTACATATTCATGGGGTACACAGTGGAATTTCAATACATATCATATGCAGCGATCAGTTCAGAATAATTAGGGATATCCACCATCTAGAACATTTTTCATTTATTTGTATTAGGAACACTTAATGACCTCCTTCTAGCTGTTTGAAATGACATATTATTATTAACCATAGTCATTCATGTATTTTTTTAATGCTGGGTTATGATTTTTTTTCTCAAGAATTTGGCAAAATTCTCAGGGAGAAAACAGCACAGTGTCTTTATGTTGACTCAGATTTATGAAAAAAAATAGGGGCATGTTTGGAAGACTATCCTAACAAAATTTCTGAAACTTATCAACATTTTCAATGAAAATGAGCAGAGGGTTCTTTGAATCCCTATACTAAGGCTCCAGGTTGTTTCATCCTGTACTTGCTTCAGTTAATCATTAATATCTTCAGGAGCCCTGAAAGCCTGAGAATGTGTAGCTAGACAACAACCTATTTAAAGGAGACAGAATGTATAATTTGATAATACCTTGCTTGACTGCTTGAATTTAAAATATCATTATATTGTTCTTTCAGTAAGTACAAATTAACCTGATCAAATACAGAAGCATATTGGGAGATGTCACAAATTCAAAATGTTGAATATTAATTCTACCAATGCTTTAATCTCATTACTGTCTTATTTTTGAAAGAAAAGTTAATCACTGTAGAGACAAAAAGGTTTCTCCTTTTTCCTCAAAGATTCAGTTGTTCTTAGAATGAAAGATATAGATAAATACCCAACTGATATATTCATCAATTTATTTCTTTTATTTATTTATTTATTTGAGACAGGGTTTCATTCTGTCATCCAGGCTGGAGTGCAGTGGCACAGTCTTGGCTCACTGCTGCCTCGACCTCCTGTGCTCAAGTGATCCTCCCACCTCAGCCTCCTGAGTAGTGAGACTACAGGTGTGTGCCCCCATGCTCAGCTAATTTTTGTATTTTTTGTTGAGATGGCATTTCACCATGTTGGTCAGGCTGGTTTCAAACTCCTGACCTCAAGTGACCTGCCTCCTTGGTCTCCCAAACTGCTAGGATTACATGCATGAGACACCATGCCCACCCATCAATATTTATATATTGATATATAAATTCATCAATTTATATACTTTCCCTAATGCAGAGACTTTCTAAATTTTATAACATTTAAATCATAAACAACATTAAATGGACTATAAAACTGAAAACTTCTATAGTAAATTGAAATCAACATATACAGTAAATGTTTTCTTCTTTTTAACTTAGAGAAAATATAGAGTATATAAAGTAGAAAGATATTGATAACCATAATTCTGTTTCCTTTATATTCCTCTTCCTATAATAAGATTTTGTAAGTAGTACAACTGATTAATTGATCTGAATGTATTTTTTCCTCTGGTTTCTGCAAAAATAAAATCCTAAAATTTTGTTTTATGCACACAACTTTTAAACCTAATTTGAAATGAGTTGGAACTTCAGAAAACCAGATTTAGCTGAAAAAAGTGCATCCATTCAGGCCAAAAAGTGCTAATTTCACAGCCCATTTGTGGCACCAAAATGCATCAATCTAAATCCCCTCCTGTCCAGTATCCTGCCTAGTACGCCCAGTTATTCACCAAATTATCTCCTGAATTTTTGGTTGAACTCACTGTTTCTCACAGTGAGGTCTCGAAACTGACTGCATTAGAATCACCTGCAGTATTTATTCGCTGTAACCCTGGGCACATCCAAACCTACCGATTCCATATTTCCAGGGATAGATCCTGACATTTGCATGTTCTACATGCTTCCAGATGAATGAGAATAATCGATTTAATCCACTTCAGCCCACCTGTACTCGGTTGATCTAAAACTAGACTAATTGATTATGCCTGTTCGAACTAGGATTTCATTATTGCCATCAAATTTATGCTCTGTGGTAACAGGGACATTTTTAGGCTTGTTCAGCTTTGTATCCACAGGGCGAAAAAAAGAGTCTAGTGCATAGTAGGTATACAATACATATCTGAGAATGAATGAAGGAGAGAACTTGCTCTTGGCTCCTTTGTGTTGCTTCTGCAATCACAGGACATTTCTTTATTTGAAATACACCATCAAACTATACCACATCCCTCTTCTAATTCATTAAGACACCAATGTGACAGGCATTTTTAATGACATTATGGATATAAAACTAAATTGGTCATTCTTCTTTGCTCTTGGAAGGTACACAATCAAAATAAAGGGCTTATGACCCTGGCTGGCTGCCCCTCAACTTATTTCACCACCTGATGCATGATTTGCTCTTAGTAATAAACATGAGTGAGTGTCATTCTTCATGATATTTCTAAAAGCTTGGGCCAGCTTTCTACCTCCTTGGCATCCTTCTTTGATTTTACACTAGTCACCTCCAGGCAGAACACAGGTTATGCAATTCAAAGACGTGTGATTTTTATCACAATATTTCAAAGAAAGCACTTCCCTGCTATAGACATAACCAATTAATTTAAATATTTATTAATATTTTTTCCCCAGAGACAGAGTCTCTGTGTCACTCGAGCTGGAGTGTAGTGACATAATCATAGCTCACTGCAGCTTTGAACTCCTGGGGCTCAAGCTATTCTCCCACTTAAGCCTCTGGAGTGGCTGAGACTACATGCAGACACACCATCACACCCAGGTAATTTTTATTTTATTTTTGGAAGAGACGGGGGTCTTGCTATGTTTCCCAGGCTAGTCGAGACTTCCTTTTCTTAAGCAATCCTCCCACATTGGCCTCCCAAAGTGCTGGGAGGTGTGAACAACCTTCCAGGTTGAACAGGTGTGAACAACCATGCCCAGCCAATTTAACCAATATTACTATTTATTAAGCACTCCTGTTTTTAATGCATCACATTAGAAGACAGAATGATGAGAGAGATCAAGGTCTTACGTGCATACTGGATTTGCCTCATTTATCTATCAAGTAGCCTCACTAAACAGATGAGATAATCCACAGCCGGGCTGACTGCAGACGCACATTCCTAGTGCCCGTCCACTACCCTTTTCCACTGTGTCCCTCTGCACCCCTTTCTGGGAGTTTCTCCCTCTTGCCAGCTGCAACTGAACCTGCTCTTCTTACTCATTGGTCTCTTTAGTCACATGATCTGAATCAATACACCTGAGTGAGACATCAGGCTCCTTTCTGATTTTAGTTTTCTCCCTTCCTGACTCAGACCACTTGGTTATTTCATTCCTGGGCTGATATAACCCCTTGATCTCCCACTATGACAATTCTCAGACCCAGATAACCCCGATTGTGGGTTTTCTTTACATGTGAACTTCAAGGTGTAGCCAATAAAATGAGCCCATTTCATTACCAATGTAAGCTTTTGAAATTGGGCCATTGACGGTTCAAATATCCTTTTGTCCTCTTCTGGCTCCCTCTGGTGAAGTTATCAACTTATGACTCTCAGAACCCTCTGGGTCTTTTCAACTTTCCCAGTTCCAAGTTTCTTATCTTTATCTGCCTGGTGAAAATGCCACTAGGACTTAATGTGTTTAATTCATTATTCTCATTCCCTCAAACTGGTTTCATTCTCCACATCCTCATTTCTATCAGAGGCGCCATTGTTCTCTAATCTGTATAAGCTCAATTTGGAGGTATTCTCAGACATATGGGTTCTTTAACCTACTCCAAATTCTCCCTAAGTGCCAATGCCTTTTCTCAATAACT
This sequence comes from Plecturocebus donacophilus, assembly GCA_004027715.1. Lineage (NCBI taxonomy): Eukaryota > Metazoa > Chordata > Mammalia > Primates > Pitheciidae > Plecturocebus > Plecturocebus donacophilus. Next base: position 44,121 of record PVKP010005113.1, on the reverse strand, counting down.
GCTTCTTGTGTCATCTTAACTGTTTTAGCACTTATACCAAGCAAGAATCATATAATTATCAATGTAAAAGATCTATTCTGATACATTCACTCTATGATAAAATATGGAAATATTTGTCAAATAAATCAGTGAATATCCTAATAAATAATATTTGAACAGATAAATAGCTAAGGGTGCAGCCACATCCCCTCTCCAGGAAAATTGTAGATTTTTGCTGGCATCTGTCTATGTAGAAGCCACATCTTCTTATTAAGAAATATTTATCTTCTATTTTCCTAAATCTCAAGCTGCTGTTTCTAATAAGAGTTCAAGAATTTTCTTTTGATTTCAGTGAAAATTGAATAGGCTTGTGGAAATGCAATAAACTTTGTTGTTGTTATTCTTGTTTGTTTTGAGACAGAGTCTTGCTCAGTCCAGCCCAGGCTGGAGTGCAGTGGCATAATCTTGGCTCACTGCAACCTCGGCCTCCCGGGTTCAAGTGATTTCCTGCTAATTTTTATATTTTTAATAGAGACAGGGTTTCACCATGTTGGCCAGGCTTTTCTTGAATTCCTGACCTCAAGTGATCTGCCTGCCTCTGCCTCTCAAAGTGCTAGGATTACAGGCGTGAGCCACCGTGACTGACCCTGAAATGCACTAAAGTTAATGAAGGTTTATATCTATCTTAACTCAAAATTTATGCATGAGACAAAATAAAAATTAAAAAAATAGGAATTTATTATGGTAAATTATGTTAAGAAAGTATGAAGATAATAGCCAATAATTAATGATAGGTGTCTTAGAGTGAATAAATAATATCTGAGTGAAAAAAAATGGAAGACATGTTCTTGGAAGACACTGGAAACCATCATGAAGGAATCCCTAAAATTCTCTCAGGACCTCTTCAAGAAGTTACCAAGTTACCTTATCTTTCTGAGACCTGAATTTAAATACTTTTAACTTTAAATATAATCATTTTCAAATATACTGTGTACCAAGCTACAACTTGAGTTTCAATTATCTTCCTCTTCTCTGTGCCATTCTCTTAGAGCTTTATTTTGATTTATTTTATTTTATAGTTCGCTGTTTTAAATGAAGAGTTATTCAAGTATCTCAAAATCATCAAGGGAATGTTGGTAAATATTGAAACAAGTAACATTTCATTCCTTTTTAAAATAACTTTCAGTCATAAAATTTTGCACCAAATCAAGCCTGACTACTGTAAACCGAGTTCTTGAATGGCTTACTATTTTAAGTTCCTTTGCATTTTTGCAGAAATGAGCAAGTAGACTTCTTGACCCTCCAGTATTCCTTTGCCCGTCCAAACGGCAGGTTTGTGCATAATCTTTGAGTCACTGAAGATACGTTGCATGTGTGGGTGTTTTTTTCTTCTTCTTTTCCTTTCTCAGAGACTGGTCAAATCACAGTGGCTCCAGAGTTTGGCCCTCCTGCCCTAGCAATAAAGGTCATCAGTAGCATGGAGTCAGCTTTGGATATCTCCCAATCAGAAACAAATAACAGAGACTCCTTTGGGAATTCATTGAGCCCATTACAGACCTTCCAATGAACAGTTAAGCTTTGTAGTGTGTCTCCTCGAGAAACAGCTGTTTGTCTAACCTTTGAACTGACCGATACATTAATCTGAAGCATAATTTAGTTCTGTCTGAGCTCTTGAGTATGACATGAATAGCTGGCTTGCTTATATTCGACCAGTCTCCAAAATAATACTTTTTGTGCTTGTTTAAAAATAGTCATTTTTCCCTTCCCAATTTAATTATGTATGATTATTTGATAAGGGGATGCCAGAGCTGGTGTATAGTTCCTGTGCTCCCATTCTGATAAGTCTACCTCTATCTGGCCTTGATCCTGCTGCTATTTCCTGATATTCATCAGAATCCGTAAAGCAGCTACTCTCTGGAGCCTCTTTTCACACCAAAGAGAAAGTTGCACCTAGGGCTTCGCTCAGGTGCAGAGAGATTGAGAGTGATGCACAGGCACAAGCGCTCACATTGTAATGTGGTGTGGTTGTCGAGTAACATCGTAGTATTCTACAATAAAGCCCTATTTTGAGGGAGCCTCCTGTGGAGTCTCTTTTTGCAAGCTGCAGAAGGTTTGTAGCACACAAAAGTCCGATTTTGTAATTCCTTTATGAGAACCAGATTTCTATCAATTCAATAGAAAGAATGGGAGAGAAACCCTAGCAACTGGGAAGATACTTGGACAACAAAGGTGTAACTGGAATACTACAATCTCATTCCTCTATGATCTGAAGGACATTAAATAGTTAAGATGAAAACAATGGCGTGTTACCAGAAACAGTTTACAGTCAAAGAGAAAATGATAAGAGTATATTGTAAATCAGAAACTTTAGGTATGCCATGGTCTCAAGGAACTCTGTTTATTTCTAAAGGAAACAGAAAAATAGCACTGCCCACACTGCACAATTGAAGAGCCACTTAAGTTGACTGATTCAGAAATACAGAAAAGCTTATGGAATGACAAAGACATCAGAGAACTGAGATTTGGGAGCCCATGATAGCCTACCAAGTTTGAATTGTAGCTCCTTTGCTTGCTAGCTGGGGAATCATGATAAATTTTCATTCTCACCATAACTTGGGTGAGTCATCCATAACATGGGAATAATACTGAATCATCTGTCTTATAGAACTTCTGTATTAAAAGAGGTAACATGTTATAAAGAGAGAGATAAGTATAGAGTCATTCTCAATAAACAATAGGTGATAATTGTATACTTGAAATCTGCTAGGGGAGTAGATCATAAAAGTTCTCACCACAAAGTATGTGAGGCGATACATATGTTAATTAGCTTGATGTGACCAATTTTCTTATTGTTATGCTAAAACCAGGTACTGTGATCTCTCATCTGGTTTTCTGAGCTCTTGGGAAGGAAGGTTTTGTTGTTGTTGTTGTTGTTGTTGGGGAATGATCCTGGAGAGTTCTACTCTGCCCTCTTGCTCTGCTCTTAGGATCAATGGAATATATTTTAGGTACAAAAAGTAGTACAAGTAAATCTTAAACTTTCCTTGGCAGATTTACGTTTGAAAGTGTTCTGGGAGTAGTAATCCCAAAACATTGTGTGTTTGTTGTAAGATTGAGTAAACAAATAAGTAAATATATTGATAATATTGGGACCATTATTTTATCCATTGGTCCCAATATTGGAGAAAAAAGGAGATAGAAATATAAAACAGAAAAAAATAAAGAACATTCTAAATCATGTGCAATAGCAAAAACAGTAAATCTCTGCATGAATAATATTACAGACACACAATTGAGAACCATGGAGCTATATCTATATATGAGAAAGTTTTCAATGAAGTGAAGTGTTTTTAATAGTATAAATCCATATTGATTGGCAATATACAAATAAACTATCTTGGACTCCACTAAATGTCAAAACAAAAAAGATAAGCCAGGTGCAGTGGCTCATGTCTACAATTCGAGCACTTTGGGAGGCTGAGGTTGTGGGATCACTTGAGGTCAGGAGTTTGAGACCAGTCTGGCCAATATGGTGAAACCCTGTCTCTACTAAAAATATAAAAATTAGATGCGTGTGGTGGTGCAGGCCTTTAATCCCAGCTATTTGGGAAGCTGAGGCAGGAGAATCGCTTGAACCTGAGAGATAGAGGCTCTCAGTAGTGAGCCGAGATCACACCACTGAACTCCAGCCTGGGTGAAAGAGCAAGACCCTGTCTCAAAAAAAACCACAAACAAACAGATGAATAGTTCTACATTTTAAAAAATCAAAATGAGACATGACAACTAAATGCAATGCATGATTCTTTATTGGGCTTTGAATATTCTTGAATATATACAACTTTTAAAGACATTATTCCACGAGGCTAGTTTGAGTGCAGACTGTGTAATAGACGTGTTTTACTGTATTTTGTATGTCAATGTTAATTTTCTAGAGTGCGATCATGGCATTATTGTTTTGAATGAGAATATCCTTATTCTTAGGAAAGATGCTAAAATAGGCGTAAAGTGTCACGGAGTATGCAAGAGAATCTCAAATGAATCAGAGAAAAAAGGCGTATTTAGAGATAGATTCCTAGGGCAACAGGAAAAACTAGCATAGAAAAAAATGATTATGATTCTGCATAATCTATATACAATATTTGTTATACTACTTGTGTTACTTTTACAAAGGTTTAAAATTGCTCAAAGTAAAAATTTGTCCTGAGGGTTAAAAAAACTTATGAGATAATATATTATCTCATATTTGAATGGCAACTAATATAAAGTCTTTGAAAAACCGTAATACTATATTTTTTCCTGAGGACTTTAAAATATTGGTTCAACTTTTTGGTAATGCTAAATGATCTGTCAATATAAATGTCGTTATGTATTCTAAAATCAAGTAATCTATTCATCTGTCTTCAAGTTTTAAGATTTTTCTATTTGTCTTTGAAGTTCTACTTTCATTTTTTTCTTATCAGGTATGTGTTAGTTTATACTAATATTGTTTGAAGATTTGTTTAGCCTTCAACTTGTGAACTCATTTCTTATTTTAGATCTAGAAAGTTAAGGGGTTTTGTCTTTAAATAATCTTTATATTTATACCTCTCTTTGGCTCCATGTGGTATATTATTATGCGGATGCTTCAAATAGATCTGTTTTAAAGTCTTTCCAAATATATTTATTCTTTTTAGTTATTAGGGGACATTTTCTGAGCATTTGATTCTAGTGAAACACTCTAAAAATTTCCTCTTGTGTCATATATATATATATATGCAATAATGGTTCATATTTATGACACGATATATGATATTACATATATGATAACAATAATATGTAGGATTCAAAGATTCTTCACGGGAGTCCACCCCATGTGTATTTCAGTATAGTAGTTTTTTTTTTTTAATTTGTCTTGTTCGTGGCACTAGGAAATTTATCAGTATCTCACCAGTTCTTATATTAATTGATCAATCTGAGATGTATTTACATACGATTTGAATTTAGATCTCATATTTCCTGTAGGAGCAGCTTGGGTTTCCCACTTTTCAAGAGTGGCTCCTTTTTTACCCAGGACTGCAAGTAGATCACCAGTTTCTTTGTAGTTTCCCCAGATGAAAATAGCTATTTAGTTCCTGGTCTAGAAACAGATCAACATTTTGTGTCTCTACTTCATGCATGTATCTCAGTTGTAGATGCCCCCATTGAAAGGGCCTGAAATCCTGACTACCATTTTTGAGGGCTGTAGAATTTCATGTGTCATACAATATAAAGAGTTAGACTTGGAAAGAAAATGCACAGGAAATTACCACATAGGAAGTGGAAAGAATGAGGTCTATAGAAATAGTTAAAGGTGAGGCAAATAAAGCAAACATATTTTTCTAGCGAACTTTCACACAGAGGAGGAACAGCATTCATATGTATAACTTTACCCATCCCCTAAATGTATGATTTTATATCCTCTTTTCTGTGACAGTTACTTGTGGGGAAGCAAAACAGATTGGGTAAATCATATGAATAGAAAAATCATGTTTCAGTTTATAAAGACATATTAGAGGAACGATGCCCTCCCCTTGCTCAGGAATTCACTTCTCTTTTCAATAATGAGGTTGGCTGGGAATTTGCCTCTTTTGTAAGGATCTTGCCTCTCTGGACACAATTTGTTCACCTGGTGAGTTGGAACCTAAATTGATCTGTTCCCGGAAGCCATTTAGAGAGCACTAGAGAATGAGAAACCACCAAGGGATTGGGTTGAGGGCAAAGAACACATTGGTGTCCCGTGTGTAAAGATTCCATCTGCAAGATGAATTGTTCACCCCTTTCTGCCCCAGCTCAAATCACATGAATTAGTGATGAAACACCCAGCCAAACTCTTCCCAAATTCCATATCCACAAATCATGTGCAAAATCAGTTTTAGGCTACTAAGATTTGGGGTAGTTTGTTGCACAACTATAGATAACTGGACTACGTAACATGAGAAGTACTTTTATGAAAAAGCTATTTGAGACTCATAGACAAATTGGCTTCTGGATATCCATTTTTTTACTTATAACTAGAGTGGCAATCAAGATGACAGAACTTAAGCACCAAAATATTCTACTAAGTGACAAATGAAGACATGTCTCATCTCATTATGGACTGACAAGTATCTGAAATTCTAAGAATATCACACCTGGATGCTGAATTCAGTCTGAGGTATCTAAGCCCCAGACAGATTGGAAGAAGTTCAGAGAAGAGTAATCCCAAGTCTGACCCACACCTACCCCAATTAAGAAATGTATTTTTTTTTAAAGCAGAAACCCAACAACAGTCTACTCCACACATAAAACCACAATAATTAAAGAAGGAAGGCTGGCTAGAGATAAAAGACAAAGCATGTAACTAACTACATGAAAATATACCTTAGGGCCAGCAACTGGTAACTACAGGAAAGGTATGATCATATGCTACAAATATTTGAAAGTCATTTTGCACTGGCAATAGGACAACGTTTTATGAGATGTTATTAATACAGTAACACTTTTTTAAAAAAAAATTCTTCTTTTTCCTAAGTCAACATTAACAAACTTGGACCAAAAATTATTGTGAACAAGAGTAAGGATATTCATACCTTTGTTGTCTGTAGCTATTATTGCAACTAAAAAGCGCCATTATTTAGCACCAATAAAAGGATCAAAGAAAATAATTTCAATGGCATTTCTAGGTTAATCACATTTTAAACATGTATATATTTTAAATTATATAAGAACATTATATATTAGCATGCACTTAACAGGCTTCCATGTTATATTCTTTTTTTTAATCTATGTCCATTTATCTAATTTTGATAATCCGTACAGCCTATAATTTAGTGAAGCAACAGCATGAAGACACATTTTACACAGGTATACTTGGATTGGATCTTTAAAAACTGAAATGACAGTCGCCTTCATACTTCTTGTTTTTCAATTACTATGTATTAAATGTCCACTGTGGGTAAGTTTCTGTGCTGATATTTAGTGACACAAAGTGAGTGAGATAAAGTCCTGGCCTTTGATCAGCTTCCACTCTAGTAGAGGAGAAAACACTTTACAGCAATCATTAATTTTACAGTCTAAGAGCTCTGATAGAAATATGGATAAAGAACAAAGTAGACTGAAGGAGCAGACTCAAGCCTCTGAGATGATCTTCTAGTTGGAGATCGACTAATAGTATGTCAGAGTAAAGATGCAAAATACCGTATGATATATCTCAGTCGAGGTGCTTTGTGTGAAAATGTTTTGGAAAACATGAAATAGTAAGTAAGTGTGAACTATGTTTCTGGATAACCTGAATGTCAGCAAACAGACCTAGCTTTTTAAAATTGCCACTGAATTGGCACGGATTTCCCATGAATGTCCAGTTCCTTACCAATCTTTCCTGAAATTTGGGGGAGGCCTGAGAACATGCATATTTCCTCTTGTGCATCAAACTTAAGGCTACTCTTGAAGACATTGATTTTAAGGATCAACATACTTGTGTTCTATGTGCTGATTTTCTATAAAAGGCTGTGCCTATAGAATAAAATACAGCCCCTTTTCTTCATTTTTTACACACACATGCACACACATACTCACACCCTCCATGCATATAAGGTATCTGTGAGTGTGGCAGATTTTTACATAGTTGAAGGATAGAAAGTCTTACTTGTGTCAAGATAACACTAATAAGCTAATTATTTCTCCCTCCCTGCTTTTAAACTAATTTTTGTACAGGCTCCAGCATCTCTCAATTTTGTTTATCTCTACGTTTCTACCAACTACACTGCTGCCCCCTGGGCCTTGACACTTTAAAAAATCCTCTTTTTAAACCATGCAGAGCAATTCCTTCCATTCCTGAAATTTACCTCTGCTTGTACCTTTACACACCCAGACATGGGTTCACTTGTTAAAATGGTGTCTACCTACTTTAGTTTTGAATCTCTGTGCTTCTTTAAACAGTCTTTGCAATAAGTTAAAAATACATTTGCTGATTTAGAGCCATCTTCCTAAGAACTTAGTGACTAGTCGATTTTGGATTTAAGTAGCATTTCTTTGTCTCCGTGAATCAGAGACAGGGTTAATGTTTCACATGTTTATTGTGATGTTTCATTGGAATCAATACCCAGCGGGGAAGGGGATTGAAAAGTGGGAGAAGTTGCTGACCTGACAACTTTAGATAAGCGGTTTCATATGGGGGCAATTTTGTCACCCCAGGGGACATTTGATAATTCTGGAGACATTTTTGATTATCATGACTTAGGTAGGGGTGGGAGTTGCTACTGGCATCTAGAGAGTAGGAGACAGGAATTATGCTAAACACCCTATAATGCATGGGATGGCCACCTACAACAAAGAATTGCCCAGCCCTAAATGTCAATTTTACCAAACTTGAGAAACCCTGGCTTATCTGACCCTCAGGAGGAGCTCTGAAAGTAAAATATCCTTCACTGGGCCCAATCGACAAGGCCTATATAACCTCAGCTCCCTCAGCAAGGAACATAAACAGACAGCTCTCTGCCCTGAAGCCATCCTGAAGAGGCTGACTGCTGAACTGCCAAGGGACAGCAACCTCCAAACCTGGGGCAATCACCCCTTCAGTGAAGAGGGAAGGAGGCAGCACATCTCCCTGTATCTCTCTGCAATAGCTATGTGCAGTGGTATGGAGGACAAATATTTCATGGTGCTTTCCTGTGTTGCTTAGGATAAAGAAAAATGCATGCATACCTGGTGGTCAGTTTCCCCTGGAGCATAGCTAACTCTATGATCAAGTATTTATAGAGTTCTAAATGGTAGATGAGATGCTCTATCTGCACCATTAACCCTTATTCTTATGCCAACTATTCTAAAACTTGATAACTCAACAAATACGTAACTACTTGATAAGATTTCCATCTGTGGCCAATTCAGTAATAAATCAGATGAAAACAATTAACATTGACTTTATGCAATCAAAAGCAAAATGAGGATTTTTCCAACATTTAAGCTGTAGAATGTCAGCGGTAGATGGGACCCCAGCAGTCACCTACTCCAATTTCACATGTGATTGCAGATGTATACATGTATCACAGCACCTCCAACTAATGATATCCTTAATTATCAGAGTGATGTGCGCTATCTCAAGTGAGAATTCATTCTAATTTAAGACATATTTGTTTTTTTCCCCATTATAGTAAGCCTCAAACTTTTCATTTTCCAAATGAAATTCATCCTTTTTCCTGCAACCTGTGTACTACCTAAAGCATGAGTTTGAGTTTGCTCAAGTTCCTGGATACCATGAAAGCTAAGATCATGTATTTGCATTCCTCAGTATTTTTTTGTTCTTCATTTTACAAAACAATTTTGACTTATTGTTAAGAAAAAAAAAACAAGTTATATTTTCTTTGGTCACAAATATTATAGATTTGTAATCCAATGGAACTTCATTACATAAATATTATCATAAATTAATGCTCTACATCATTTATAGAAAAATAGTTAATTATTGTTTGCATTTATTTTTATAGTGTCTGTATTGAGAAAATAATGTCCCTTAAACAAATAAGAGTCAAGAAAAATAATGGGAATTTTGTTTTTCTCATTATTTTCATTAGGACAGTTTTTAAATTGCCCTTGAATACGTTAGTTATTTCTCTGCTATTTTAAATAGTTGAAGCCCAAAGTACACAAATGATATTTGAACATAATGAAGTTTTTCTTTCTGGAATGTAGTGCTTGTTATAAAAATATGAATGATAGTAGCAATGAGTAGACTATGTTAATAATTATTCATAATGGTTCATTCGAAGTTTAATAATTAACGTAAAATTGCAAAAAGAAACATTTGATTACGTGTAATACGTATATTGTAAAATGACATTGCATAATCAGTCTAGAGGAAGTTAATGAGTGCCCATTTGAAATCCCTACTCATTTATGTTTATACTTATTAGTATATAATAATTAATAAAATAGTTGGTGATAAGAAAATGGAGTATGTAAATAGTTCTCTATATGTAAGCCCCAATGATGATATTTTCTTTGGAAAAATTATTCTTATATGTCATATTTTTAAGAGGCCAAGTTTAGTATATCCATTTCAGACAGTAGAATTAACTTTTATGGAGTAGATTCAGGACTCTAATTTTCTATCAAAAGAAATAAACACATTTCTCCCCTTTGTGTGTTTAGGAGAATACTAACAATAACATATCATAGATATAAAGAGAGAAACCCTTTCTGCTATCATTCTCTAGGTTTTGTTAATTTGGTATCTCTTTTGCTACAATTCTTACTTGCAGAAAATAAAACTAATGTTCATTTTCAATGCAAATATTTAAAAGAATAGACATAGGATATTTTATTACATAGGATAGGCCAGTTGTCACTATCAACGACCCCAAATCTTGGCGGATTCATGTAATAGAGTTCTAGTTCTGACTAAGGAGACAGGGTAATGCAGGTTTGCTGTAGAGAGGGAAGCTATTCCCTCTGGCTTTGAAGTATTCTATTTTATGCTGTGTGGATGACCACACAGCCAATTTCGGAGGTCAGGACAGGAAACAACATGCATGCCTTTCTCCCACATACCAATGAACAGAGCTCAGTCAGTCACCTAATCTAGGAAAGCACCAAAATGGCTTGCCACATTCTCAAGAAGAAGAAAATGAGATTTGGTGACCAGCTTTGTTCTCTGCCACAGACCGATTTGAAGCAATTATTTCCCTCAGTTATTTTTTGCTGTAATTTCATGATCTAACTCTCTATTCCACACAATATCTGTGGATATGAACTTTATTACCACCATGGCTTATCCTGGTGACCTAATACCTATTCAGTTTACAAGGAGAACTGAGAACAAAGAGGACCATTCAGGATGATGTGGGGCCACCTTGAAGCATCAGCATGGTCTGAAGGTCTTTGGGAAAATACCTTCCTACCTCCACATCTCACACCTGCTGCTCACTCACATGACTGCTGGCAGCACATTCACCACCACCACACAAGCCCACAAACCCACACACAACCCTCACCCAAAGCAGGAGAGAAAGCACTAGGGAAGAGAATTCTGTTGTACTCCTTCACACCATCTCACTCCTGAATCTCTTGCCATCAATATCTTTCACTCTGGTTACCAACTTTCCTCTTCACACTTTGTTTTTAACTTTTAAGTTCAAGAGTACATGAGCACGTTTGTTACAAAGGTAAATGTGTGTCATGGAGGTTTGTTGTAGAGATTTTTTCATCACCCAAGTATTAAGCCTAGTACCCATTAGTTATTTTTCCTAAATCTCTCCCTCCTCGAATCCTCCACCCTTTGAAAGACCCCAGTGTGTGTTGCTCCCTTCTAAGTTGCCTGTGTTCTCATCATTTAGCTCCCACTTATGAGTGAGTACATGCAGTATTTGGTTTTGTGTTCCTGTGTGAGTTTACTAAGGATAACGGCCTCCAGCTCCATCCATGTCCCTGCAAAGGACATGACCTTGTTATTTTTTATGGTTGCACAGTATTCCACGATGTATATGTACCACATTTTCTTGACCTTTACAATCTATTCTTCCTACAACAGCAAGAGTAATTATTTGAAATTATACATGAGACTTCATCACTACCTTGTTCAAAATTCTTAGGATTCTTCCCAATACTTTTAGAATAGGGGTCAATTGCTTTAGCATCGACTGCAAAGCCCTATGTCATCTGAACCTGCATACCTATCCTATCCAAGAGTATCTCCAACACTCTCCCACTAGATGACCCTGCTCTGTCTACAAAGTCTTTTCTGTTCTTTGAACAAATAAAATCTATTCTTACCTGAGTGTCTTGCATCTGCACTGAGACCTCTCTTGGTTTTAGCTTTGAAAAAGGCCAGCAAGGACCATCCGATTTAAATAGTCCCTGTGGTTAGATCCCATCTCTGTCACCTTTTCCTAGTGAGTTTTCACCGTAGAACTTACGATTACCTGGATTGCGAATAGATTCATGTGTTTGCTTGCTCATGGCCTGCAAGCCCCACTCACATATTATTCCCATAATGCAACAGGCTTACTTTCATGTTCCATTTATGGAACCCAAAATAGTACCTGGCATCTACAAGTCACTCAATAAGTAAGCTTTGAATAAATTAGTAGATGAATAGATAAATAATGAAAAGGCACCATGATTGGTTCTAGAAGGATAGGTAGGATTTTGCCAAATGAGAACTAATTACTGTACATCAATGCCAAAGGAGCAGCAAATGCATACTAATTAAAAAACAAATCTTGAGATAATTTAGCTATTAGGTTGGTGCAAAAGTAATTGCGGCTTTTGCCATTGACAATAATGGCAAAATCATAATTTCTTTTGCACCATCCTAAATGGAACAGTATTTCTCATATTTTAAGTAACTAAGTTTATAAAATAGAAAAAATGTATAACTTTTCATTAGAATATGTTGCTGTTTTATTTCTTGAACTAAGCCAAGTAATCTTTGAATATTCGTTTTCTAGGAGAGCCTTAAGTTTACACTTGCAAAATATTCTAATCAACGACGAATTCATAGTCACTATATGTTTAATTTTAACATTAACCTTAATCTTTTGTAAATATATGGAAGATAAAGGCATATCATCTTCTTAAATTTTATGCAATATGAAGATAACTTTTTACCATTGTAAAATACTGTCTTTTATAACAGCACACAACTTATCTAAACAAACATACGAGCTTTATACTTTACAACACAAATTAGGCATCAGTTGAACTTTACACTAAATATTATTCTATATGATTGACAATATTAACATTTTCTTGACCAAACTTGCTGCTGTATTGTCATGTTTTTTATGTATGTATTAAAACGTACTTGTTATGTTTCCAAAATTGAGGAATGTTAAACTGTAATAATTTTAATTACTGAGTTAAAGGTTGGGGAAGTTTTCCTTCATTGTGCAATCTTAAAATAATTGTAGACTTACTTTACTTTCACCTTCTTCATAGGATTGAGATAACCTCACCACTATAGATTTTGGGTGGTATATAATATGCAATTAATTCCTAAATATTACAAATCATATTTTTCCTCTGTCAGATTAGCTGAAAAGCAGTTAACTGTCTTTAAATATACATACAGTGTCTTTATCATGGCTCCTATATTAGAACCTAAGGTAAAGATCAATGTGCTGATGCTGTTTGGAAAGTCCAAGCCCAGGTTGGTAAAGGTGAAGAGAAAGGAAAAGTGAGGGAATTAAAGATCAAGAGCATTGTTTGCAATTCACTACTGTGAAGGCAGCTTCTAAAGAGACCCAAGTTGTCACTCAGAAGCAAGTTGACTTGTCAGGCAGAACTTTTCTGGAAAGTTTACAAGGAGAAACCACACCGCAGAGCATCACATGAAAGGGTAAAGGGGAAGGTTTACTGACCCAATGTCTTCCAGTCAGTCATCTGTTTCCCACTGGCAAAATCCTCCCTGTGGAGAGGTAACTGGCGCCTACCTTCAGATAGTGTCATTGAGCCCCTCGGTAGCTTTCTGGGCTACTAAATGTCACAGGATCTGGTGGAACATTTCACGCAAGTCTGGAAATGAAACAGAAAATCAACATGGAAACATTAAAGAGGTAGTCAAGGGAAAATGAGAAGGTCCACAATGATTATATCCCATTCGATGCCTATTCATCCTACTCATGCCCACTTACGGCCTCCCACTTCTCAAGTCACTGGGAAGTACACAAGGTGGGCCCACAGACCTGTAAAATGACCGCAAACCAGAACTGCATTTATCACTTGATCTTTATCCCTATTGTAACTGGTGGACCATGGTAGCCATTCAAATCTTCAAGTATCAAGTAATCCAGAACCCCATACCTAACATCCTTTAGAAAACTGCATATTTTTTCATTCTCCAACAAACAATTGCCTTGGCAAAGAGCTCCATGATTCTTTAGAGGAACAGTTGGGATATTTATTGCATATACTGCTCTAGCTAACCCTGCTTTCCTGTCCATCAGTGTGTCACGGGTATCTGGCACAGCTTATCTATGGAAACTGGGTAACTAGTCATGATGACGTCCCCTCCAATAGCTGCCATTAGCCCTCTGCTAAACTGCTGTTGATTCTTTTTTTATAAGTCATGCACCCTAGTCAGTTGTGCATCTATCTCACCACCATGGGAATACCAAAGTTTGTTAACCTTGACTACATCATCGTGGGTTAAAACCTTGTTTGGTGCTCTGATTCTAGTGTTTATTGTGGTGAGTATATCTATCTTGGTGCTGATGGTTAAGTGCTCACCCTTGCAGCCATTCCAGAATCTCGTCTTCCCTAGAAATAATAGGGAGGTCTGGTCAAAGGAGGTATTCTAACTAAGGACCTTGCCCTAGGAAGGACTGTCATATTATGATCGTAAATACTCTTGTACCCACCCCCACTCCAATAGTACATTACTTATTTCCCAAGTAAAGAGAAGATGCTTCATCTACCCCCGGGGAAGTTGGACATTTGTGGATTCTTGAACTATACACAAAAAGCCACGATAACAGTCTTGAATGCCAGAACTTTCTGATTACCTATTTAATGTTTTGCCAAGGAAGTTTTTGCATTTCCACTTTGGGGGGTTTCGGCCATCAGACTCTAGGTTCCTGGGAGCAAACTCAGCAAATTAAGAGGACCAATTCCTGTCATCCTTTCCAAAATATTAAATTCTGACTCATGAGATTCTGGAAATATTCCATCTCACTTTCCAATTTCACAGTTAAGACTCAGACTCCCAACATCCTTTCCAGTGTCTCATCGCTCTTTGTCAGGTGCTGCTTTCTTTCAGGTATAGGCTATTTCTTCCTGGAGCTTTGACTTCCCTTCCAAGTCTGAGCTGGGATATGAGTTTGGTTATGCCCTGTAGATAACATGGGGAGACAGGAGCATATCCTAAGGGACTAAACGTCTTATTGTAAGATGTCTGCCTCCTGTAAGGTCCCATGCCTTCCCCTCCAGGAATGGGGAAGGGAGTGCTGAATGCCGGCCTATGACAATAGCCAGAGGCTAAAATTTTAAAATTCTCTGTTTTCCAGTTTTTCCACCCATTGCTCCTATCCCAGATCTCAGTCTCCCAGTCTTTTACCCTGAAAGTCTAACTTTGTCATAGAAAAACTTCCAAGGCGGCTGATCTACTGTCCTCTGTCTTTCCGGTCATGTAATAATTTGGATAGCAACTTCTCTTGCTCTTTTACTCTAATATTTGTAAGAACTCTATTCTAGTCATAAATAATTTCTCACCATCACAATCTATTAAATCATTAATGTGATGTCACTTCATGCAGTTTTTTCTTGTTGTTGTTGTTTTCTAAGAGCTGATTAATCCAACTCCAAAGCCCCATCCTGAGGCAGAAACTGTGTTGACCCAGGCCCTCTAGAAAACTTGAGGCAAAGATTAAATTTACTGTAAAGGTCAAGTACCAGGCTCTGGGAATGAGTAGGAATCAAATGTAAAAGAGTCAGGAGGCAAGGGAGTTGGAGAAGGTACACAAATATTGTAACCCCAGTGCTTTTCAAAACGAATAATGAAACATTGAAATATTTTGTCGTTTGTAATACAGTTTCTGTGGTTATCTTTTCATAATCTGAACCAGCGTAGTTATATTTCGGGTATATCATTTTCATTGCACTGTTTATACAGGATGAACAAAAACCCTATTTACACATGAGAGCAGTAGACAACACATATTTAGGAATAAATCATCTAGTATGTGAAACAAGTATTTCTGCTAGGTCATCCAACTTAGCAGCAGAAGTAGTTTATATGAGTACAAGAATAAAGGCATTTAAACATGTTAAATGATAGAGGTAGGATACATCTATGTTAATAATTAACTCACATAATACATCTAAACTATGAAATTAATAAGGTAGATTTTAGCTGCTCTTGTCATCTTGAGTACTCATCTCAAATGTCCTTCTTTTTGAAAGTTGCCCCAGGTAGAACTGGTCACTTCCATCTATATTCGTTTAGTGCATTCCACATAATTTTTTATATCTCACATATCTCTTTCTAACCTGAAGATCAGGGTGACATTTTTTATTTGCTCTTCTGCCTAAAACAATAACTTGTACATGCAATGTTTTAATAAACTGCTGAATGAAAAAATGGCATTTCTATTTTCAAGTGCTTCAAGTTTTTCAGTACTTTTCTTTATGCCTTTTTCAATAATAATGTCCTCAGATATTCCTGTAGACATTTTGGGTCCTTATTCTCTATCCTGTCAAAATATTCCCTTGAGAAAAGAGCTGAAACTTAGTTTTACTAAAATGTAAATGAATTAAAACAGTTTTAAAATAACACATAAGAAATACAGATTTCTCAAATTGAAATCTCTTACCATATCAGATACTTTTGAAAAAAATGTAAAGAATTATTTACTATAAAAAGAAAAGTAAAATTAGTTTTGAAAGTATAGGTATGTGTGGTTTTCATCTGAATGTGTGTGTGTATGAGTGTGTGCATGCATGGATGTGTATATGGATGATATTAGCTTTTCTCTAAATACAGAATTAGAATGTTTCATGAAATTAATGAAAAGAGTACCCTAGAAAGAATAAAAGGAGGGCTGGATAAATTAAAGATTTTATCTTCAACCAAAACTGGAGTAATTGGCTAAATTAACTTGTCTTAAAAAGACACGTGCTGAGACATTGCAAAATAAAGAAAAGATAAAAGGAAATTAAAGAATGTAATATGGCATATAAACAGTAATAGTTAGAAATAACGGGAAGACTGAAAATCCCACCGTGGAGGGGAGACAAGGTCTGAATGCACATAAGGGACTAAATCCACCAGTTCATTGTGGGAAAAGGAGGCTTGGCATCTTTCAACAGATACATAAACAAAAATCTTTCATTCAATAATCCCCTGCATCTCATATAGACAAAGAAAAATATGTAAATTTAAGGTAAAAACATATGAATATAATAAGTGTTCTCTCTTATTGCCTTTGCCTAACTAGATTGTCAAAAGATTAAAAATGGCTCATAGTAAACAGTTTTATTAGTATACAGTTTAAAGTTTTTGCATGTTTCAAGCATTACCTGATGGCTTTGGCACTCTTTTTTAAAAAAAAGTCGTCCTGATTACAGAATTGTCATTACAATTCTCCATATTTAGTTCAGAAAAGAAACCAATATTTGGGTGAAATTGAAGTGGTGTTTATGAATCATATATGATAGATTAGGCAATTGAGTTATGTTTTTATATCTGCTTATCTCTCTAAAGAATCTAATAAAGTAGAATGGACATGGAGAGGCAAGTAAATAAAACCACGTTTTTTAATGCCACCACTTTAAAGGATTCCACATTTGCCTTCAATTTGGACTAGTCCATGATCCTAAAATTATATCTAATGCCTGTCCCCTGAGCATAGCAAGAAAGGATAAGTAAAATATTCACTATTGTGTTACTGCATTACTACATATTCTTTCTGGTGAGAAAATTCAATGTCTTTTGTCTGTATTATAATGATTATTGGCTGCAAAGAAATGAAAGTGTCTAGGTTTCACAGAAACACTAAATTATACACACCTCAAAATTCAAAGAACAAAAGCCACTTTGGTCATCACTTCAAGCAAAAATACTTGTAATGAGCTTAAAGCATGAATGAAGAAAAATGATAACTAATATTTATGTTGATCTGTAGAATTAATTGAACATCTTATCCTTATCTGTAAAGTGGCCAGCCTAACGATCATACATCTTCCCTGCCCTTTTTCTGATGCTTCTTACCCAGTGACATGTTCCTTCCTGGCAGTTTTCCCAAGAATCCTATCATTCCTGTATATTTCCCCTGCGCAGGTATTACAGTAGCAGCTTCAGAAGACAATGACCCAGCTTTGCAGCCTAATGCTTTTGTGACTTGAATAATGAGAATTTCAGTTAAAGGTGGTATCATGGCATAATGGTAAGAAAGCTAACATGGCACTTTTGTTTAGGGCTGGTCTCCCAAAAGAACACATATGAATTGAGTTATTGTTATGACGATACGAAATATCCCAGCTTTCTAGTAGAGCATAATTAAATGTAGCTTCTAGAGTTCATACAGTCATCGTCTGCCAGATTCTTAGGATGAATAATGCATTACAAAGTCATGTGGGGAGAGTAGAAATCTGAATGAATCACAACAAAAAACGTGCAGCCAAATACACCATGCCCATTATTGCTACTTTGGAGGCAGCTGCGTTAGTGTTGGCTAGGGCAGGACTTGTCACATAAGAACTCCACAAACACTCCCAATGCTGGTATTAAGGATATACCACAAAGCAGCATCCTCACAACTTTTCAATTTTCTAAACTTCTTTCTTTGCATCCTACCTATTAATGACTTGTTGGCAACCATACTGGAGTCTCCAAACTATTTCATATTCAGTTTTGAATAATTTATTTAAATTCCTCTTGACCTACTTTTTCCTTCACTTGATAGCTGAGCAGTAGCAAGGATATTATATCCCTCACCTTGAAAGGATAGGGATACATTCCAGTAATTTACACAACTCTGACTTCGAATATTGTTATGGGTTTTGATTGAAAAGAGGGTTGAATTTTTGTTGTTGTTGTTGGAATAGACTCTCTATGTTGCCAAGGCTGGAGTGCAGTGGTGCAATCTCAGCTCACTGCAACCTTTGCCTTCCAGGTTCAAGCAATTTTTGTGCCTCAGCCTCCCAAGTAGCTGGGATTACAGATGCATGTCACCATGCCCAGCTAATTTTTGTATTATTAGTAGAGATAGATTTTCACCATGTTGCCCAGGTTGGTCTCAAACTTCTGAACTCAAGCAATTCACCCTCCTGGGCCTCCCAATGTACTGGGAAAATAGGCCTAAGCCATTGCGCTCAGCCAGAATATTTTTTAAATATATATAGATTCAAGTAGTAGGTAACCTTTCTCTTTCAGTGGGAATGGAAAACAGTCTTGTCTAGTCTTTTGTGTATGGATTAAATTTTATATTATGAACTAACTGATTTGAGAGTGATTATAAATGCAATCCAAGAGCTACAGTGCCTAGAGTGTGAACAGAATAGCCCAAGCAGCAGCAAGTCATCATGGAGTGTATTAGTTCATTCTCGTGCTGCTATAAAGACATACCCAAGACTGGGTAATTCATAAAGAAAAGAGGTTTAATTGACTCACAGATCTGCATGGCTGGGGAGGCCTCAGCAAATTTATAATCATGGTGGAAGGGGAAGCAGGTACATTTTACATGGTGGCAGGTGAGAGAGCGTGAGCGAGCGCAAGGAAGACTGCCTTATAAAACCATCAGATCTCGTGAAAACTCATTCACTATCACCAGAACAGCATGGAGAAAGCTGCCCCCATGATCCAATCACTTCCTTCCCTTGACACATGGGGATTACAAGTCCCTCCCTCAACACATGGGCATTACAATTCAAGCTGAGATTTCAGTGGGGACACAGAGTCAAACCATATCATGGAAGAAGCAAGCAGTACATTTGGATGTTGACTGATCATTAGGATCTAGATAGGTAGAGATGTGGATGGATAGAGGAGAGTGTGACCTTAGAGATGGAGATGAGCATGTTATTTTCTAGGCATGATTATAGTTCAATATTAGATGGTATTATTTTCTTTTGTATTGTAATAGAAAGTCAAAAAGTTTCCAAGAGGCTAGATCTTAGAATCCTCTCATTGTCTGCTGAGGACAGTAACCACTAACAGTGAAAAAGAGAGGAATCAGCTCTGTGAAACATCCTAATTACTTTCTACTTTTTTAGGGAAAAGAGGCTTGAACCTTTGAATGTGTATATGCTTATTTTACAATGTGATGATAACAACGGAAATAACTAAAATCCATTATTACTAAATTCTTTGCATGAATCTTTACCTCTAACATCTGGAGTAAGTACTGTTTTAAATGTCATTTAAGGATGAGTAAATAAGCAAAGCAACAAAAAGAAGTATTAATTTTTCATGCAACATGAAGCCAAGTATCAGACATGATGCACAGACCATCTCTCCTAACCATTAAACATTCTACGTCCAATGCAAAAGATGACATTTCTGTAGAACAAAATTCTGTACACTAAATCCCATTTCCCATTAACTTACACTATACCTTAGATAATCTAGTCTAAGGATGTCAAAAATACGTGATTGCAATAGAAGTCTGGTGGTAAAAGCAATGAATGAAGGCCAAGAGCAGTGGAAGAAGATTTTTTCACAAATGTGTCTCATTGGAAAACTGCTGATTCAAATAATAGCATTAACAAGTCCAGAATAGTGACTTTCTCACTCAGTCTCCATGTATGTTGACACCAGTTCTTGGCATTTGTGTCTGGACATTTTTATCACTTCTCCTTTCTGAAGAGGAAAAACACACAATAAAACAATGCCAGGCTGGGTGTGGTGGCTCATGCCTGTAATCCCCACATTTTGAGAGGGTGAAGCAGGCAGATCACCTGAGGTCAGGAGTTCAAGACCAGCCTGGCCAACATGGTGAATCACCATTTCTACTAAAAATACAAAAAAAATTAGCCAGGCCTGGTGGTGTGTGCCTATAATCCCATCTACTTGGGCGGCTGAGGCAGGAGAATTGCATGAATCCAGGAGGTGGAGGTTGCAGTGAGCCGAGATCGTGCCATTGCACTCCAGCCTGGGTGACAGAGTGAGACTCCATCTCAAAACAAACAAAAAGAAAAAGAAAAAACAATGCCAGAGCCTAATACCCAGAGCCACTGATTTTTTTTGGCATGAAGTGTGGTCTGGCTATTTCTGTTTTTTAACCTCTCCAAGAGACACAAATGGGCAGTCAGTATTGGAAACCAATGATATATGCTGATGTATTTTAACCATTAGCATAAAGGGAAGGCAATGTCTTTGCTGTACTGAATTTTCTAAGGAGGAGGAGAGATGGGAAATGAGAAAAATGTCAGATCATTTCCTTTCCCTGACCTTTAGTTTCTTCCCAAGCTGTGTATCTGTATAAACTGTACCCAAATACCTTCTCCAAAGACAACTATAGCTTAAAAAGAACAACAGGCTTAGTTTAGGGGAGGACCAAGATCATTTGGCAAAAATCAAAATTCCATATCAGAGAATAATTAGAAATTCATGCAAGATTCCTCTTTACCTATATGTCACATTATGTTAAAATATTTCTGGTGAATATCTTTAAATATACCTATGTGTATGTGCTTTTACATAGGCAAAAATATCTGATTAAGTAGTTTAGTAAAATGTTATGTATTTTATCACTTATTGGAAATTTACAATGAGCAATAACTCAAATTGTAATTATCTGAAGTTAAAAGAACGTATTTGGTGTTAAATTTCCCAAAGTAATTTGATAATGAAACTTTTTTCACAGGAGAGTTAACTTACATTCAGATGAATCAATATGCTACAGGAAAGATTATTCTAAACACATAAATTATGCAGAAAACATTCAGGTAAAACACTATAATTTTTAATAATAATGTTACATTTCACTTTAAACTTGTAGGTGAGAAACTACCTAATAATATCTAGTTCTGGGATCAGGAAATAAATTATAGATATTGCAGGACGTATTTCAGTATACTATGAAAATCAAAAATAGCAGTAGGAATGACACTGGACTGTAAAATCAGTGGGATTGTCTTTTATGTTATAAGAGACTGAAAAGCTGGGTTTCTGTCTCAGATAAAAGATTGTAGACTTGTGCAGTTTTTTAAAAGACCCTCGCTGTTATACTCACTGATTATCTGTTATTATTAGTGTAGCCACTGGACCAAAAAATGTATTTAAAATCTTTTTCCATTCAGCTTAAATGAATGCTTTCTGTTACTGACATTTGAGTTCATAATACAGCATACTTTTGCTTTGAGTTTTAATAGGTCTAGAATCAAAAGCATTGAATAGCATACTGTTAAAAACCTTCAGTTAAAGAAATTAGTAACGTTAGAACCACTGAGATTGAATATTGAAATTCAATCAGGGACATATGATACCAATTCTCAGCTCAAATTTTATTTAATAAATCCCTAGAACTGTTGAATTCATTTATATATCCCTTCCAAGTTTTAGCAAGCTCTTCCTAAATACAGTGCTAAATGACTTTTCTGGCGTCATTTGAGACATATTCACTTCCTTCTCAGAAAGCTCACTTTCTACCTCTAAAAATGCTTTGGACCTTTTCCCCTGGCTCTTATTAACTTCTGGCTTATTCTGTAACTATTAGAAAAAACAAAACAAAACTCCTTGAGGACAGGCTCTAACTTTTGATTCTCTATTGTGTCCAGCACGTGGACTTCCAAAACAACTGTGTTCCAGTATATTTTTTAAAATTTAATTGAAATGAAGGCACTGCAACCCAAATATGTAGACATTTTCTTTAACTGTGGATAATGAACATATCACCAAAAACGTGTATTTGTGTTTTCACTTCGAATCTTATATGTTCCCAAAATATAGTCATCAGCTTGGATATATTTGGACCTGCCTATAAAGGGAATGCATTCATCTGAGATTCCACAGGGAATGTAGGTCATGTCCTTAACCCAAATAGCATGTTAATTTTTCATCAATAGACAGAATATTTTTTTAAAGATTATATATGTCTAATATTTTTTCTTTCAGCAAATGTTAAATATACAAAAACAGATGCTGTGTTTCATTGTCCAAAGGAAGAAATGGCTCTGTGTGGCATACCACACAACGTAACTGGTTTAAACTGTTTGTCTGAAAAGATCACTTATTAGTTAAATAGTAAAGCTGTGCTGAGCATGGTGGCTCACGCCCGTAATCCCAGCATTTTGGGAGGCCAACGTGGGAGGATCATGAGGTCAAGGTATCAAGACCATTCTGGACAAAATGGTGAAACCCTATCTCTGCTAAAAATACAAAAATTAGCTGGATGTGCTGGCACATACCTGTAGTCCTAGCTACGTGGGAGGCTGAGGCAAGAGAATCGCTTGAACCCAGGAGGTGGAGGTTGCAGTGAGCTGAGATCATGCAACTGCACTTCAGCCTGGGTGACAGAGTGAGATTCGGACTCAAAATAAATAAATAAATAAATAGTAAAGCTGTAGTGACATTACTGATTAATAGTACATATTTATGTTCAAAGTAAATATAAAGCATATCAAAATTAATTACAAATGTAAGTAATATTGAATATGATACTATTCTGCTCCAGATTATGACTTGAATTTATATTAGTTTGCATGTTAACTGTGTAAATGAGTAAATCAGTCAACAGGTTGAACCACACTGGTTTACTTAATCTTGATATTCTGGAGAATATGCCAGGTATGTGCCATTTCTTCATTATTTTTGAATTATAGACTCTTTAACATTTACTCTAATATTAACATGTTTATTATTTCTGTCATTACAAAAAACTTTATTTTATAATATTTATAAAATTACTCCATACTTGTTTAAATATATCAATTTTGTGACTGTAACTTATTTTGCAGTATAACATCTATAATAAGCAACAATTTTCACAATGCAAAAATAACACTACCTCTTTTCAGAATCTAATAAAATATATACAAGTATAACTGATAGTTTGACTTTACAAACCCTGATATCATAAATGGATAAGCAAGGTATTGTAAGTGGGGAAACTTTTGGTTATAACTTACAACTAAAAGTTGTATTGTTCACATAGAGAAAATTGGGGTAGTGAAATGGGGTACTATTAAAAATTATTTGGGAAGAAGAAATAGCAGGGTAGACTGGGACCTAACACTAATTATGAACTCTAATTACTGTGGTGTTGTGACAGCATGATGAGAAGCAGACTAATTCCAATCAACCTATCAAATCCTCTATGTTTATGGTCATAGAATACTCTGCTTTCAATGTCATAATTAATAATGTATTAAAAGAAAATGGAATCTTTGGTTTTAAGCTAGTGATAGAATATATTTTAAAAACTAAAAGAAAATTATGTATTAATTTTTTGCTGTAGGATGAAAAATAAATACAATATTACTAACAAAGATTTTTTAAAGATCATGTAGAATTTTCAATCGAGAGTTAATCCTGACTGCAGTATAATTTCTCCTCAAGGCAATATACTTCTCATGATCACAGTAAACATGCAGTGCACACAAAGTAATTTAAAATGCAAATAGTATTGTTATTAAATACCAGTTATGCATCAGTAGAAAGGACATTGTGGGAGTTGTTTGGAAGACTCAATTTTTTTATTATAAGATATATCCTATATTTTCATAGTATTTTTCTTAGAGAAATTCAAATATTTTCTCTCTCTCTCTCTCTCTCTCTCTATATATATATATATAGTATCCTTTTGGGTGAAAGTGTGTATTAATATCTCTCATTTTATGATGTAAGAAAATTAGACCAGGCTTTAAATCACTGACTGAATCAACAAATACTTTAGTATAAAAGAGCAACCCTCAGGCTACTCTCTCCTGGATACCCTGTGTTTGTCAATTCTACTGAGATGCAAGTTTAAATTCTGCCCACAAAGCAGATCCTTAGATAGGCTCTATCCTTGTTATTTTATAGACATATAAATAGTTTCACAATGAGACATTGGGTTTTTCCTTTGTATAACTCACCAAGAACAAAGAAGGGTCTTTGTGAGCTGAGTTTGTGACTACTCTGAGTAGGAACTCCACAGTTGTTTAAACTATTACAGACAAGTAAGAGTCGTTTTCAGTCATGGCAGAGTAATTTGCATCTGCTAAAACTTTTAGGGCTATCCCATAGACAGCAATTATAAACTCTACACAGAGTATAAAAGTCAGTGTTGAAGACACTAGGGAGTGACTGAAAAAGAGAAGAAATGATTGACCCTGTGAGGAAAGAGAATGTATTGTAGGAGATATTTGTTAAACTGCTTTCTATCTTAGGGTACTGCCAGATCATAACTTGATGACTAGAGCTAAATCAGAAAGTGGCATTCTTAGGGATATATGGAATCAAATAACAGAATTCAGGGCTGAAAAGTGCTTGGAAGTTAGTGTGGTGGTGAGTGGTGCTGAGGAAAGGGTGATACATGGATGCTGTAGTTTGGATAATTGACCCTTCACATTTCATGTTGAAATTTGATCTTAATGCTGGAAGAGTGGCCTGGTGGAAGGTATTTGGGTCCTGGGAGAGGATCCCTTACGCTTGGTGCTGTTCTCACTGTATTAGTTCTCACAAGAACTGCTTATTAAAAAGAGCCTGTAAACCCCCTCTTCCTTCCTCTCTCACCATGGTATCTCTGCATATATGGCCCCCCAGTCCCTCGTCCACCAAGATTTGGAGTTTGACTACAAATATGTTAACAGCCTGCTGAAGAAAAAAGAAATCAGCATTCTTAAAAGGAAGAAAACATAATTCAGAGGAGTCTCTATAATGTATTAGCTAAAATCTTTAATCTGATACAATTTTTGAGATATGCAAATGTGACATTAGTCAGGAAAGAAAATACAGTCGATAGAAATAGACCCCAAGATGATATAAATCTCATAATCAGCAGAAAAGTTCACTGTATCAAAGTATTTTTTGTTTTATTTTTTAAATTTTTGTAGAGACAGAGTCTTGCTATGTTGCCCAGGTTGGTCATAAATTCCCAGGCTCGAGCAATCTTCCCCATTCAGCCTCTCAAAATGCTTGGATTACAGGCAGGAGCCATTGCACCCAGCTAAAAATATCATCATAATAATTGAGCATATAAGAAATCTCAGCAGACAATTCACAGCTATTAAAAATGAATAATTTCTAAATGGAAAATTACAATATCTGAAATAAAAAATTTATTAAATAGACAACAGAAGCATGTAGTGAGTCAGTGAATTTTTAGAATACACACTATTCTAAAAACCAAGCAAGAAAATATTTCAAAAATGTAAAAAAGAACTTCTATTAGCTACTGGACAATATCTAATATTTGAAATCTCAGAAGGAGAGGAGAAATAGAATATGGCAGGCAGTACTTTTGACAAAATAATGATCAAAAATCTCTCAAACATAAAGTGCCAAGGAGCACAGGTAACAGAACAAGATAAATGCAGACATAACTACACTTAGGCATATTCTAGTAAAAATATTGAAAATCAAAGATTAAGAAAATATCTTGAAAACACCCAGAATAAAAGAAAATACATAACTTACAGGGAAATGCAAGACCCAACTCACTAGATCAATATCCCAAAATGCTGGGAAAAATATGTCAACCAGAAATTCTACACTGAGTGAAATTACAAGCAAAAATCAAAGCAAAGTAATAACATCTGGATATGAATAAAAGATGAAATGATATGTTGCCAGGAGACCCATAGCACAAGAAATGCTAAAGGGAGTTCTTCAGGCTGAGGGATATTAAATCCTTGTCCAGTAGTTTGTTAGCATAACTATCTTAAATATGGAAGTAACTAGTAATAAAGCTACAAAATACACAAAGAGAAAATGAAGAGAATTAGAGTGATAAATAGACAAATCCAAACTTATAATAAAGATTTTAGCACTCTTATTTCAATAATTTGAGGAATAAGATAAGTCAATAAGAATATAGAATATCTAAGCCATATTATTAACCACCTTGACCTAACTGAAATTTATCAGACATTAAACCAAACAACTGCATAATATACATTCTTTTGTGATACAGATGAAATGTTCACCAATTTAGACCATATGGTTGGCTATAAAACAAGTCACAATAAACTTCCAAAGATTGAATGCTTACAGATAATGTTATCTGACTACAATGGAATTCAATAAAAAGGCAATCTAAAGAGATATTTATAAAATCCTCAAATATTTGGAAGGTAAATAGAGTATTTCTAACTAATGCATAAGTCAGAGAAAAAATTGGAAGTGAAATTAGAAAATGTTTTGAACTGAATTACAATAAAAATACACCATAGCAAATTATGTGAAATGCAGCTTAAGTGGTATGCAGAAGAAAACTTGTATCTTTAAATGCTTATAATATAAAAGAAGGAGAGTTTCAACTTAGTTGTCTTGTTTCCAAGTTAATAAGCAAAGAAACATGACCAACCTAAAAATATGTAGAAGAAAAAAAACAGAGCAGAGCAAGACTGAAATACAAAACAAAATAGTATAGCAAAATTTTGTGGACTGAAAAACATTGGAAAAATTTATAAACGTTTTATCAGACTGATGAGTCAAATAACAGAGCAAACACAAATCTCCAGTCTTGGGAATAAAAAGACAGAATATCACTACAGAAATTGGACATTAAAAGATAAAAAGGCAATATACATAATTTTATGCTAATAAATTTCAAAATTAAAGTAAGATATACCATTTACCAATATGATCACAAATGAAGCAGAAAATTTTCAGTATACTTTTATATATACCAATTAAAGAAATCGAATTTATATTTAAAAAAAAAACATTGCCCATGAAAAGTGAAAGAAAACAAAGGTCCAGGCCCAGAGGGTTTCACTGTTGAATTCTGTTAAACATTTATGGAATGCATAATACCAATTTTACACAAATTTCTACAGAAAGGAGGGAATGAGGGAATCATTTCCAACTCATTTTCTGAAACTAGCATAACCCTGATAATAAAACCTGATTAAGACAGAAGAAGAAATTAAACTCCAGGCCAATATTCCTTATAAATATAGTTTTGTAATTCCTCACAAAAGATTATAAATACACACATATGTATATACACACATACATATAAGTACATATATATGTGTGTATATACATATGTGTGTGTTTGTGTATATATATACACTATATGTGTGTGTGTGTGTGTGTGTATACGCAGTTGGATTTATCCCTGAAATGCAAGCTTCCTTAAATATTCATACATTGATCTAATTGACCATACTCACAGCATAAAATGAAAAAAAAGTAAAAATTCTAGTAAATGCAGAAAAATCATTTGATAAAATTCTACACCTATCCAAAGAAGTAGATAGATTGTGGTTTAGTCTATTTCTTCTTTTAGTTATAGTGTTTTACATATTTTGAGGCTATATAATTAGTGTGTACATATTACAAATGTTCATGTGTTCCTGGTGTATTATAATTATTACTATGATAATAATTACAATTATGATGTGTCCCTATCTCCAGCAAGGATTTGGGGCTTAAAGCCGACGTAGTTGGATATTAGTATGACTATATCAGTTTCCTTTTGCTTTATATTTGCATTGTATGTCTTTATTCTTTATTTTTAACATTTATTCATCTTGATGATTTAAGGTTTGTCTCTCATAAGCTGCAGATAGTTTTACTTTGAATCTAGCCTGGAAATATTTGCTATTTAATTATTATATTTAGCCCATTACATTTAATTTGCATATATGTGACTTTATATCTACTGTATTTTCCCCCATTTTTCTTGCCTTCTTTCAATTATTTACACTTTGCCTTCTTTCAATTATTTACACTTTGTTATTCCACTTTTCCATCTAACTCGTTTTGCCTATTTTCACAAATGTACATGAGAGTTTTCTATAGTAATAAGTTAAAAATTAATAAAGTTACCATAATTTTACTTTAAAAACAAGTTACAATATGAAAGAATAAATTTACAATACTTGCCACAGATAAAGGAATGGTATTCCGATTGTATAAAGAAATCCTGTAAGTCAGTAAGAAAAAGAACAAAAGGGTTATAAACAAACAACCCTGAGAAGGAAACCAAAAAGATAATATAAGAATATATATGCTTAAATTTAATGGCATTATATAAATGTTTAAACTTATTGTCTGAAAATAAAAATTAAGGAAAGATAAACAGCCTTAACCAAGAAAGAAATCCCATCATTTACAACAGCATGTATGAAACTGGAGGACCATTATGATAAATGAAATAAGCTAGCACAGAAAGAAAAATACTGCATGAGTTCACTTAGATGTGAAGTCTAAAATAGTTGAACTAATAGAAGTAGAATGGTGATTGCCAGAGTGATTGAAATATTGGTCAAAGACATAAAGTTTCATTAGATAGGAGGATTACATTCTGGACATTTATTGTACATGATGCCAATGGCTAATGTTAATTTACTGTATACATGAAAATAGCTGATAGTAGATTTTAAGCATTCTTATCACACAAAAAATGATAAGTTTGTGAGGTCTATATCCTGAAGAACAATTTTTACATCCATGTAATGAGAAATGTGCTATTATATTCGAAGCATTCTTGTTTATAAGCAAGAAAAACTGCAGAAAACATCAAACTGTATTAATAGAGAAAATATTTTAAAAATTAATTGTGGTGTATTCTTCATTCTTTAGAACATTGTTTTAGAGACATGGTCTTGCTATGTCACCCAGGCTGGAGTGCAGTGGCACAATCATAGTTAACTGTAACCTCAAACTTCTAGGTCCAAGTGATCCTCCCGCCTCAGCCTCCCAATTGCCTAGGACTCAGGCACTTGCCATCACACCTGGTTAATTTTTGTTGTTGTAAAGATGGAGATCTCCCTAAATTCAAGACCAGGCTGATCTTGAACTCCTGAGCTCAAGCAATCCTCCCATCTTGGTTTCTCAAAGTATTGAAATCACAGGCATGAACTACCATGCCTGGCTATATTGTAATAAAGCAGTTAAAATTAATGACTCTTGTATATATTAACCAATATGTATACATATTCAAAATGGTATGTTGAAGAAAAAGCAAGTTATAAAAACATTCATTGTATGACTCACTTCAATTTTTAAAACAAACATATAATATATAATATTGTATATTATATATTTACACATATAAAGCAAAAGTATAAACACGTAGAAAAGATAAACATCAACTTCAATATTATGGTTACATCTTGAAGGTGGGAAATAGTATAGATAGAGATCCTTAAATTGGGTCTTTGGCTGTTAGATTTCTAAGAGAAAAAAAATGACAAATGGTACAAAATGCTTCCATTTGTTAAATTTGGATCATGTGTGCTTAAGTGTGAGCTAGTACTTAGTATTTAACACTTTCCTCTGTATTTACTTATTTATTATTTTTAAAAATCAGACCAAAGGAGATATATATTCCATTTGCTTTCATATAGGTACAAGATGAAATTATTTCATCTAGAATGCAAAGTAAGCTAAGGATGTCTGACTATAAATATTTTAAGTAAAATTTTTGCTGGTTGTTTGTTAGGATTCCAGATTCATAATCTTTTCTAATAGTACAAAATCAAGCTGTTTTGAATTGATTTACTAGGATAAAGTAAACAGATAATTTATTCAATCATTTAAAGCACCTGCTATGACTGGTGACCTAGTTGAGTTGTAAAATACTATAACTTGTGCGAGGTTGGGGGTGGGTCAGTGTTATTTCCCTAGAGCTGAGAAACATCTACAGCCCTGCACATGTACCCCAGAACCTAAAGTACAATTTAAAAAGAAAAAGAAAAAAAATGATTTTTTGTGTTTACTTCAGCAGTACATGCACTTAAAAAAAAAAGTTAGTTTATACATCGGGATAAGTTTCCATCTTAATAAGTTCACTTCTGTTTTATTAAGGAGGAGCTGAATGCAAGGTATAATTAAAAGATTGTATTCAGAGAGAAATTGATAGCTGTAGTTCAATATTTCCTTCACATTTTTATTGGAAAAAAATTCTATTCAAAAAATAAATATCTATGAAAATATTTTAAGATGATATAGCATTTTGTAAAATCAAAATGCATTCCTTTGGAAGAAATGAGGAAGGAATATGCTTAAAGTAGCTTACAAATTTCACCAGCATCGTAACAGAGAGACACCTTTCTTTCTCCACTCAGAGTTTATTTTCTAAAATACGGTTTTCAAGATGTCCCTAAGACGTACTCCAAGTTAATGTACTATATTTTTATAATAAAGAACATGAAGAGAAATTAATGGTAGTTTAGTACATACATTAATATTTTTAGGTGAGTAATTTAAGGTCTAAAAAAATTACCAAAGTTTCTAAGATTCACATCTTAGAATTTTAAATTCTAAGATGAAATTTAAATGTGCAAAGGCCTAACTTCTTTCTACTTTAACTTCTTTGTGCTGTTTAATAAATCAAGGAAATATTGTAGCTTCAGATATCTATTTTGTCATCACTTTGTTTTTTTCTTAACACCTCAAAAATGTTAAGATTTTTTTTTGAGAAATATCCATTTATCTTTAGAATAGAAATGCATCGAGATAAAAAGAGCATCATATTTACAATGAGAACATTAACAGCATCTCTCTTTTTGATCTTTTAAACAAGTCTTGGCTTTACCTTTTCATATTTCCCCAAGAGAGCTCTTTCATCATTACAATATCAAAAGATCCATCTTAAGTACCATAAAACTGTGGCTCTGAGTATATGGATTATTCACATATGAAATATACTTCCTTATGGTTTTCAAAGATGTGATAGTTAATGTTTCTAGAGATATTGGTATAGAATATTTCAGCAATAAAATGTAAAATGTTCTCTTCCCAGATGCCAATTACATCTTTATTATTACCTTCCCTCTGCTGCTCTCGATACTCATACCACAGTACGTATTAAGTTTGGAAATTCCCTGATTTTTCTTTTTTAAGCTACTCTTCTATAATGTAGATTGAGCCTCCCATCAATCCTCATTGCCAGAAAGCTGAACAAAGTGAATCCCTTCTTTCTAGATGAGTCAGGTGTGCATCTTTATGTTAGAACAGTGATCTGTAAAATATTAAACTAATTTATCTTCTTCTGCTAATTATTTTGGGAAAACAAAAATGTGCTAGCACATAAATGATACTTTTATCTTGGTTCGTTCTGCTTTTCCTTATAGAAATTATTAAAACTTAACTCTAAGGCTTAGTACAAATTAAAGTTAATTTTTCCATGCAAAGTTTTAATATGGCTTTATTCCTGAAATTTTTGACCTGAACTATTACAATTTTTTAATAATTATATTCAGAGGTTTTACATGCTACTCTTTTTTTTTTTGAAAGAAAGAGAGAAAAGAAGAAAGAAAGAAAGAACAAAAGAAAGAAAGAAAAAAAAGAATGAAAGAGAAAGAAAGAGGAAGAGAAAGAGGGGGAGAGAACAGGATTCTTGTTCTATTGCCCAGGCTAGAATGCAGTCTATTAATGGGTATTAAAAACCTCTTTTATGCCAATAATTGTGCTTAACAATGGAGACAGGAAGGCATAAGGGATGAAAATAACAAACAAGCAGGCAACCAATATTTTATTTAAACCTGTGAAATGCTATGCAATTGCTGAGGAGTGATTTACTTCCGATTATGTGGTCACTTTTAAAATAGGTGTAATGTGATTCTGAGAAAAATGTATGTTTTGCGGATTTGGGGTGGAGAGTTCTGTAAATATTTGTTATGTTTCCTTGTTCCAGTTCTGTTAACAAGGATATTCATGACTTGAACTCAGACCTGGTATATGCTACTTTTTATTTCTTCAATATTACTATTATACATTTTGCCTTAGAATGCACATTCCTTTAGGAATTTAGCACAGGGACACGTGGATAATGCCATGAGCACCCTCTGGGCAGTAGTTAATACAGCGGAGGAAAATAGATCAATCTTTACTGAGTCTGCGGAGGTTTCACATTCTAGAAATTAGGACAGCCAATTCATTAGATATGATCCCAATCATTAAATTTATTAGATATGATCCCAACCATTAAAAAGACAAATTTATAAGCTTCTTATATGCAGAACCAAGAAAAACCAAAAAGAAAGCATTGTACTGTATTGTGATACGGTGCATGATTACATTTCAAAATTCTAAAATGAGTGATCTATATGATGAGGGTATTTGATGGTATTGTTACTTACTGCTCACTTATTAGTTTTCTGGCTTCATGGAGAATTATCTGCCTTCTCTGAGTATTGGTTTTATTGTGCAATAGAAGAAACTGCCTCTTCTACAAGGGAGTAAGATTGAGTGAGGTCCTATAGGAGAAAGCCTCTGAAATAATTTACCCCTATTAAGCTATGTGATTCATGTTGAAAGATTTTTAAGGAGAAGCTCCTGCTTTATTGATAGGCATGACAATTTCTCTTTCTCTGCCATCAAACTTCTACATTACAAAAATGTACACATGAGATAATTCCTAGGCTGGAATTTTGCATTTTCTGTAATTTTTGTGCTAACTAGAGGATTTTGAAACCTGTGCCAGTGGCATTCTCTGCCTCAGGAGAAGATGGATGTAGTCTCAAATAAAATAAGTCAATTGAACCTCTAAAAAAGTTTAAAAATATGTAATAAGGATACTGACCTGAAATCCAAAATGCTTTCAATTTGCAAACACCACGTTTGACAGAAAAAAAAAAATTGTGAACCTCTAAATTGTTTGCTTGAAGACAGCCTTAGTTTGCATGGGTTGCTGTCACAAAATATCCAAAAATATCATCTAGGTGACTTGAACTACTAATATTTATCAGAGTTCTGGAGGCTGGGAAGCCCCAGATCAAGGTGCTGGCTGATTTGGTTCTTGGTGGGAGCTTGCTTCCTTACTTGTAGACTTTATCTTTTTTATGTGACATCTCATGGCAAAGAGTAACATTTCTTTTATGTCTGTTCTAATAAGAGCATTAATGGCATTATGAGGGCTCTACCTTCGTTACCTAATTACCTCCCAAATGCTTTACTTTCTAAGGCCAGCACATTAGTGTTTCAATAAATGAATTTGAGGGCAACATAATTCAGTTCACATCAAATACCAAGAGTTAAACCTGATAGGTATGGGCCTAACTTCTTACATAAGTCACCAAGTAAGAAATGATAATAGCAGTCAATAGTAACCTTTTTATGTGAAATGTTATTGTCATTTTATAGCTCAAACTTGCATAGTATTGTATATACTGTTTGCTAAGTACTTTATTAAAGCTTTACACACATTAACTTATTTAATCTCACAGCCATCTATTGAGTCAGGGCCATTGTCTCCCCATATGACAACAGGAAGAGTTCTGTAATTTGCCTGAGATCGTAGAGCTGTTTAGAAAAAGACTGAAAAGCCAGTGATCTCCTACTACAGTCTTAATTACTACATTTTACTGTTGCAACAGTATTTGTGGCTCTAAAATGATAGTTATACCAAGAGAGAAGAACAGAGGACTACAGGCTTAAGCAACTCCCTGAAAAGGGCTCTAGACTTCCAGACCAAATTCCATGGTGGCACAGAGTCTGTGGCATATTAAGAGCATTATGGGCACACTGGAGGGCTGAGAAGAGCCCCAGATTGTCCCCCTAGTGCCTCCAGAAATTGCCCTGACCTATCCCACCGGTGTATATCACCTGTGTGGCTGACTGGGCTACAGGAGTAGCCTAAGGGAGGAGGTAAAACGAGGAGGGCACGGCATGTAGAAAACTGGCTACCAAAGCAAGGAATGAGCTATGCCTCTATGGAAGCCACTGTGCAAGCCGTCCAGGACTTTGCCTGTTAGGGTATTTAAATGGTGCATTGCCAGTTTCTATTATTGTCTTATTTTCTATATCTCAGCAAGAGGAAATTAGAGCACAATGCTCAAGAGGACGGTATAACAGGTATCAAAATGAGACCTTCTAGGTGGCAAAATTCATACCATTTATTATTCCTAATCCTCCCGCTGTGTTTAGAAGGGTTAGGGGGACCCAGACTGTGTTTTCCTGCAGGTCGGATTCCCTCAAACCTGGATGCAAACTGCTACTTAAAAAACGTTAGTGTTTGCTTTCCAATGTCCAACATCTCAAAGCTTGTAAATGTGCTGAATGCAGAATACAGCTGACTCATTCAACTCAGAACATTTTCTCAGAAAAGTTTCATAGTTTCATGGGATTCTGCATTGTGTTTAAGCAATACCTCAGCATATACTCCAAAGTGGAGACTAAGAAAAAATTGTCTTGTGGAATCCTATATTGGTCATTTCTATGGATATGTGAAATGCAAAGGAGTCACGCCATTGGAACCTCTCACCTTCTCCTCCAGCTCCATCAGCAGCCCGGCTTCTGTTTCATCCAGGTGGAATCTGTAGTATGCAAATGCAGAGCCATGACAGCCATCAGAAGGCTTGTCTGTTTCTTTAGCTGTATGTGCATTTTATTTAAAGTTTTCTAGCTGCTGCTTCTCACCTCTGTCCCATTTCAACTCCATCCATTTTAATAATGCTTCTTGTTTCTTCCTCTTCTCCCCATTTCCAATAAAGTTTGGAACTTGTTCGTGTACAACACCTGAAAGATAAAGTATAGTTTTATCAAGAAAAATATAGTTTCTCTGTTAATGAATATGCTACAGCTGTATACCTATTTCTGTGTGCATGTAAATGTATCTTATTGCTAGAACACCAAGGAAGTCATTTAAAAATGAACTGTTAGTCTTCTCAATGTGAATATAATTAGCAGTTATAATTTCAATTAAGTTTGTGTCTGTGTATCCACACAAAGAAGAAAGCAGATGCAAAGCAATAATCCTAATACTTCAGGCAATATACTTTTATTTAACAGTCCCATCATAAAAATACCTTACTAAAAATAATAAAATAGATTATAAGGGGTGCACTAGATACTGAATTATTCAACAGTATAACTCTTTGTTACATGAAGTTACTTACTTTTTAGCACTAAGAAGGCCCTAACTGATCCTTAAGAATGTAAATATCCTCATGGTTTAAAAATTCTTGGTGATTTGAAATTTTCAGGTATGTCCTTAACTTGCTGGAGAGTTTAAAAATATTATATATATACACACATGTGTATATACATTTATATATTTCTAAATATATAGAAATTTATATATTTCTAAATATGTATATTTATACTGTATATACATATGTGTATTTGTATTTATATATACATATATAAAGGTGTATATACTATACACATAGTAGATACATAGGATAATGTATAATATATGTAATATATACCTAAATAACAAATTATATAGATTTAGAAATATATACATGTATATACATAGATTTAGAAATATATATATATACACACACACAGACATATTTCTAAATCCAGGCTCTTTTATGGCATGTCTTATGTTCCTATGGGAAATATGGTAGCAGAAGTAACTACAGAGACCTATTTAGTCAGCTTCTGAGCGACCCAAGGTAAGAAACTTTCTATGACATGCTTTGTATGACTGCTTTAAACTTTTTTTTCCAAACTACAGCTACAGGTTTTAAAGATTTCTTTGAAGCAACTGAAGAGTGAACTTTAATTCATGTTTTTTAAACAAAGGTTATATGAGACTTACAGCAGTCTTACAAAAGGAGAATATCAGCAAGAATTTCACATTGCACTCGGAGTGCAACTGACTTTCAAATTTCTCTACAGGTATTATTTCCCATGAATAGGAACAAAGAGCAAAAACAGTTAAAAAAGCATATTCAAATGTGTGCATAAAAAGGCATGGTAAATGAATACTGTTTAGTTTGCTGACATAATTACTTGAATGTAATTTTTATGAGTCGTAGAAATCTTGGCATTTTCACTGAACCAGATAATTAGACTCTGAATAGAACAGGGTCAGAATAATTAATACATCAAAACTAGATGAACTTTTTCTAATTATTTTTATTTAATCTCTATTATAATTATTGTTATACTCTGCTGAGCACGATTGCCTCATGTTCATAGATTTGAATGCAGTCTTATAGTTGCATCCTGGGACTTTGTGGAATATTAACAAACCGTGGCCTGGAGAAATTAGAATGGTGTAGTTTCATGATGGAATTCTAAATTGGAATTTCATATTTTTCTATATAGTGGCACAAAATTTGTTCCATAATCATAAAAATATGAATTTTAAAACAAAAGTCTACTTTTCTTTCAAGTTACATTTCTTCAAAGTTCAAGAAAAATTATTTTCTCAGAGTATTTTTTAAAGGCATGTCATCAGTTATTCAACTTATGGTAAATTTTCTGAAAGTTGATTGCATTACATTTTTCATTATTTGAGAGTTTTTAATATCATGATAAATCTTAATCATTTTAAGGTGAATGTATTGACAGGCAGTTGAGATCATTACCAACTATAATTAAAGCCTTTGAAATTCATGTTAGAAAGTAATGGTGTAACTTCCTGATTGGGATGATAGTTACTTAACTGTGCCAGACCTTTAAAATAGCCATGATAATGCAGAAAAATAAGTTATGACAGCCAATGAAACCAAGAAGACTAGTAAAATATTTTAAAATCTCAGAGCTGAAAGATTATATAAGCCAGTTTATTAAGTGATAGGAGGCTAATTCATGTTTGTATATCTAAAATAGGAATGCTGTAATATAAAAAGGAAGCTTCAAAAAAGATTGCATTCATCAAAAAAAGTATCCAATAAAGACTGTTGTCCAAGGCACCAGTGAGAAAGCTTGACTTCCCTCTTAATTCTTGGTCATTATTTTAGAATTGCTCAAAACTGCCTTCTCCTTGTCTTGTCATTCTCGACTCTCCATCTCCACTCTATGGAAGTCCACAACTTCCTTCTGTACAGGACTGAAAGTTGATGTGGTTTAAGGAGCATTACCGCCTTAGACATAAAGGAGGAAATAGGTGTTAGTAGACTGCTAACCCTGAAAGGATCCATCCTGAGGATTTACAGAATGCTTAGAAGTATTTAGGAACCAATACATCTGGTAACCTTAACAATGCAGTACCACAGCCACAGGATAATTTCTGCCTAACTTTTCTGGAACTGAGCTGTTTAAATGTTTGTTTCATCCTGGAATTTGTCTTAAAAAGCTACACATCAACAACGGGGCCAAGGTTGGTTGTGGGGTGCAGCTCATATGTTTGGGAGATTCAGAGAACACCGAGATAGACAGTGACATCCATCAAAGGGAATAATGCCTTTTGCAAATATTAACAGTGTGAAATGTTTACCTCTTTTAATACTTTTTTAAACATCAAAGTTAAGCGAAAGAATGCAGTTTTCATGTAAGAAAAAACTATTTATCATAAGTAAAGTAGAAATAAAATGAGAAAAATAAGAGAAAAGGAAGAATGTTGAACTATAAACACTGCTGGCACAAATCTAGAAAGAATGTAAGATAGAAGATATCACAATGGAAAAATTAAAATTGGCTTCAGCTGTATTGAACAACATAATTGACATTGTAGAAAATGAAATCACTAATAAAGTAGATAGTTCTCTCAGAACACCAAGAAAATATATAATAACAAAAATAAGAGCTGGTACAGAGGAGAGAAAACAAAAAATAAAAATACATAAATCACTGGCTTCCATTGAGAATGAATCAAAACAATTGAAGCTAAACAACCATTCTTTAGAAGAAAATACTTTTCATAGTTAAAAACAAACAAAACAAAACAACAACAAATGACATTACTTGAATATACAGGTCAAAACTGGTCACTAAATGCCACACGAAGTTTTTTTTAAAAAGTAACTTAGAATAAAATTGGCAAAGTTGTTGAATTTCAAGTTTTTAAAGGAAAAAAAATTACAACAATTTGGGCAAAAAGTAAAAAATTTACACTGGTTTCCAATTCTATTTAACTCAGTGCCATAATATGATGCAACAGTGAGATAAAAGTTTTGAGAGAAAAATATGTAATCTAAGGATGTTTTAACCAAGCACAAACTAATTTATGTGCTGGTATAACACTGACCTCCCTGTTCAGATATGCCAAATTTAGAACATAAACTGCTCATGGATATTTGCTTTGAAACTTTTACTTAAAAGATGTTCATCAGCAGGCTAAGAGATGGATAATATTTTAAAATTAATGAATGGGATATGTGAATCTGAAATTACTCTGGTACTTACTGTTAGTTTTAAAATTTATTTGTTTAACATGTAAGAGCTACTTTGAAAAGTCTGTCATTAGGACTCTTCAGAGTAAAAGAAAATTGAAAATTCAACAAAGATCAAAAAGCAGAGATGATGTTCACATTGAAAGAAATAATAAGTTGTTTGTATATATACTAACAGCATAAGCAATACTGTAATATAAGTAACAATATAACTCTAATGTCTAGTAGATATAAAATTTGCTCTATAATCATGAATATATTGCAAACATTATACAAACAGACGTAATATTGTTAAATAATTTTGGAATAATTAGCCTTTTAGAAAATAATTCTTAAATTGGATCCTTATCTTAAACTTTTTCTTAATGTAAATTTAAGGTAAAATAAGACATAAAATTTAACAGTTAAATATTTTTGTAGAAAAGATGGAAAAAATGGTGATGTTTCTGATCCTGTAGCAGTAATAGAGCTTTTAAGCATAAATATAGCAAAATTCACAAAGTACAAAATTAAATACTGAGGTGTTCCTCAGGAAAATCCTAAGAAATTTTCTCTTACCGTAATCAATTAATAGATATGCAGCACAGTTTTCATTAATAAGACAAATTATAAGCCGTACATATTTTAACCAATGACCATGTATCATCTCTGCTTAAACAGATAGTTATAACTGTTTATCGATAGCATTATTTTTAAAAAGATGCAAATAAATATTGAATAACATATAGCTTCCACTTATTATTAGATCCATATATCCCATCACTTTATTTAAAAACTTACTTAAATAATCCAGTTTGGCATTTGCAAATATCTCTGAGGTAAGAGTTATCTACTTTTTGTTGTTTTTCTTTACCTCCCTCGCCCTCCCTCATCTAACTTTTTATAGACGATTACATTAAAACTGAGAAATACGTTGCACGATGACCTAACTTGTAATTGATGGCTGCCTTAAATGATGTCAATACAGGAGAAATACTGATATAATCTTAAGCTTGTTCCTCTGTACAGTAGGATAAATTCTAATACTACAGTACTTAGCTAGGCGTTGCCTAGGAGTTGAAGCAGGAATTGAACTCAGGCCTGAGGACAGACTCTGAGTGATTAATTCACTGTATGCCTCTAAGTATTAATCATATATAATGTCAGGAAAGGATTATATCTGTTTTGTTCTTAGCTATTCACCCTTAGCTTAGCAGAAGGCACAGCTTAAATAAGCACTCACTGAACAATCGTTGAATGTGTGAATATATTTAAATAAGATATTAAATATAATATATTTAATATATAATTTATAAATTATAATATATATAAAAGATTAATATATATTAATATATTTAAAAGATTAATATTTATTAATATATTTAAATAAAATTATTACTTAAAGGAAGATTTCAGTGGGAGGGTTCTGCTAGGATACAGAAATATGGAATAGAAACAACTATCGTATAAAGAAGATTTTTTTCTAGTGCAATACAGTATTCACAAATACAGTATTACCATGTCAAAGGAAGACAGTCCATTACCAACACAATCAGCTATCATTATTTAGCTTTGAAAACAGACAATATGTGTTCTTGGGCGCTTTTTCATGCACCCCTGATCAAGTATTCTTGGTCACCTAGGATATGATAGCATAATTAAAATTCCTACGTATGGAAAAGGTTACTTTACAACAATCTACTTTAATAGTAAAATCAATGTGTTAGGAACGATGTATGATAGGAAAAATTAGGACACAGTCACTGAAAATTAAGTAGTTTTGAGGAGTTGATGGCCACCATATATGATGTCAATACAGGAGAAAAATTGACAACATTTTAAGTTTGTTACTCTGTACAGCAGGATAAATTCTAATACTGCAGTACTTAGCTATGGCAATAAGTTAGACTCTTGTAGATATAAAGTTAGGAATATACATGACACTTTAATTTTTTTTTTTATGGAGTCTCGCTCTGTCACTCAGGCTGGAGTGCAGTGGTGCGATCTCGGCTCATTGCAACCTTTGCATCCAGGGTTCAAG
The DNA here is from genome assembly GCA_004027715.1 of Plecturocebus donacophilus. Classification (NCBI taxonomy): domain Eukaryota; kingdom Metazoa; phylum Chordata; class Mammalia; order Primates; family Pitheciidae; genus Plecturocebus; species Plecturocebus donacophilus. The sequence goes on along the minus strand of PVKP010005113.1, from coordinate 3,527 downwards.
TGATTATCCTGCCTCAGCCTCCCGAGTAGCTGGGACTACAGGCATGTGCCATCACGTCCAGCTGATTTTTGTATATTTAGTAGAGATGGGGTTTCACCATGTTGGTCAGCTGGTCTCGAACTCCTGACCTCATGATCTGCCCACCTCGGCCTCTCAAAGTGCTGGGATTACAGGCATGAGCCACTGCACCCAGCCAGATGTTTTGATACTATGTGTTAAGGCAAATAATAAGAAAGAAAGACTGGAGGAAAATATCACACAAATAGTGCACAAGCAACTTGCGCTGTGATTTTTTTTTTACACTGAACTTTTTTAAACTAGATTTCTTTGCTGCTCTATGAGGCTTACTATCTTTCTTTGCTCCTCTTCCATATTAGGTACTATCTATCTTCGATATATTGGAAAAAATATTGCGTGTATGTTTAAAATATAGAATCTAAAAGGTGTTCATCTAGCCAGGTGCAATGGCTTATGCCTGTAATCCCAGCACATTGGGAGGCTGAGGCAGGTGGATCATGTGAGCTCAGGAGTTCAAAGACCAGCCTGGCCAACATCATGAAAACCCCGTCTTTACTAAAAATATAAAAATTAGCCAGGTGTTGGGGCACATGCCTGTAATCCCAGCTATTGGGGAGGCTGAGGCAGGGGAATTGCTTGAACCCAGAGGTTGCACCAAGATCACACAACTGCACTCCAGCCTGGGCGACAGAGTGAGACTGTGTCTCTAAATAAATAAATAAATGGATGAATACCATTCTTTATCTAAAAGTCATTAAATGGGGTGATTTCTACTTAGAAAAAGTCTATACATTTGTCTGCAAGTTATTAGTTATCTGGAATTCCTGTCTAGGGGGAGGTTTGAGACGGAGTTTCAATCTGTCGCCCAGGCTGGAGTGCAGTGGCGCGATCTTGTAAAATTCCTTTTTGTTTTCAAGTTGCTAGGATTTTAATCTCATTCTATTTGGCTTATGCATAAGAACCCAGATTGAAAAAAAAAAAGTCTTATGTCGTATTTTCTCTCAGTAGTACAACATCCGTCTTGAAACTCTTCTGTCTCCAGGCTCTGGCAGTTGTTGCCAGTGCCTCAGATGCCTGATGGGCTTCCTGGCACTTTTGTAAGGTATCAGTGACTATTGGCTTGCAAGTGATAGAAGAAAATAGAGCCAAAGGTCTGGACTTTCCCATTCAGCAGCTCTTTACCATCAGTGCTCACCTCTGAATTGTTGACTATTCTTAAATCACGAAAGCACTTCTGCAAACCTTTTAAAGACCTTAGTTCAAAAACATTTTTATATGTAGTTTAGAGACCCACAGAGAAAGTGAACTTTCAGGAAGACCGGTTCAACCCAGAGAATGAGGAAATGGCTGAGAACAAATATTAACCCAGTGAAATGAGTAAGAAGAAGGCCAAGTAGGAACAGAGGCAAATTACGGAATCCGTGCATTTTTTGGACGGAGAATTTCCTTTGGCGGTGCCTAGGGAAGCATGAAGGCCGGGGAAGGAGAATGCAGGCTTAAAAATACATAATCACTACATGGATAGCCGTTTGTCGAAGAACTTTCCAACTATGAAAAACTTTAAGAATTTGCCTGACTTTTATCATTTACTTGTATCAGAATTTGAACTCCTACTTTTATGTACATAATGCCTAAACACATAAACACCCTGCAAATAAAAACTGCAACCTCCTGGAACGTGGAGCTACTTTCATTGATGGTTTAGAAGAACTTTTCTCAAACATTCTCTAAAGTGAATACCTGACTAACAACCAGTGCCACTGCTACACAAACCAAGCATAGAACGACAGAGGTTGGGTAAATCACAATGTGCATTCATCTTTAAGACCTTCGAGGACAGGGTTCTCTCTGCGTTTTTTTTTTTTTTAGAGATAGAGTCTTGCTCTGTTGCCCAGGCTGGAGTGCAATGGCAGGATCTTGGCTCACTGCAACCTCCCCGCTTCCTGCATTCTAGCAATTCTCCTGCCTCAGCCTCCGGAGTAGCTGGGACTACAGGCACATGCTGCCATGCCAGGCTAACTTTTTGTATTTTAGTAAAGACTGGGTTTCACCGTGTTGCCCAGGCTGGTCTCGAACTCCTGAGCTCAGGCAATCTACCCGCCTCGGCCTCTCAAAGTGCTAGGATTACGGGCATGAGCCACCATGCCTGGCCCTATACCGTCTTCTGTGGGATGGTGGTGGTGTGTGTGAACAAGCGACAAACCCAGTGATACATTTTTAATATTCTATTCATTTAATGACATAACACAACTGACATTATTGTCGTGCATTAATTGGCAAACATATGTCGCAGGAAAACGCCATCCTGTGCAAATTTATACGTGCACACGTGCGTGCACACACACACACACACACACACACACACACACAAACATATAATCTCCCAAATTGCAACATCAAGATGTAGCCCTGAGTTATGTGGTCCTAGAAGTCATGTGTCTTCTTGTATATGTGTGTATGTGTGCATGCCTAAACACACAAATTCAAATTACTATTCACTCATCATTACATTCTTAGCAAGTGTCAAAATTTAGAAAGAAATTATTGCTTATAATGTTTTTAAAATACTGATACTTGTTTTCAAAATCAAGATCAAATATCAATGTTTTAGAAGCATTATAAGCAATGATTTCTTGAAATCCGAAATATTCTTTTATGATCTAAGATATTTAAAGTTTAAAAGTTACTTCTCAGATATAAGTTCAACAGATATGAGAAAAAAATATTTAAGATCTCACTTTCCATTTCCCAAGATTTGAGATTAGGATATTTCTTCAATGCTTTGAAGTCATAAACCTTTCACTAAATTTTCCATAGATAAATTGAAGCTGAAATTTAGGATTCTAAAACTACAAAACGTGGAACACTTGGAAATTGTTCAAGTTTTAAAATCATACATCAATATATACAGTTAAAAGGGAGATTGCTGATCCCTAAGGGGAATGATTTTAGCTTGAATTATCTGTTGGATTTCATATATTAGACATGCTTTCATATATATGTTGTATACATGAAATGTCATATAATAGTATTTCATGTGCATATGACAGTATTGCAAATTCTCCTTACTGTATATAAAAGAAGTTTAGTCCACACGACTTTAGTTTTTAAATAAATAGAATTTAAAATATGCACCAAACAGTTTTACTCTATTTATTTATATCTAGCTTTGTGATGCGAGTGAAGCAAGTTTTACAAATTAGTAATTTTACTCAGCCAATTATCTTAGAGCACAAAGTAGATCTGCCTTCGTTGTTCTCAAGCGCTCCTGAATGAGGCCACACTTCTACGCAAGAGTCTGCCAGTGCCATGGAAAGACAGAAGCAGTCCCTTTGGGTTCCCTTTTTTTTGTTTGTTTTTTGAAATGGAGGTTTGCATTTTTGCCCAGCCTAAAGTGAAGTGGTGTGATCTCGGCTCACTGCAACCTCTGCTCCGGGTTCAAGCAATTCTCCTGCCCTAGCCGACCAGCAAGCTAGGCTAATTTTTTTTTTTTTTTTTTTTTTTTTTTT
>PVKP010005112.1:0-92144 GCA_004027715.1 Plecturocebus donacophilus | reverse complement strand
GATTATGCCACTGCACTCCAGCCTGGGTGACAGAGCAAGACTGTGTCTGGGAAAAATAAATAAATAAAAATAAAAACTAATATTCTGGCCAGGCATGGTGGCTCACACCTGTAATCCCAGCACTTTGGGAGGCCAAGGTGGGTGGATCACCTGAGGTCAGGACCAGCCTGGCCAACATGGTGAAACCCCATCTCTACTGAAAAAAAAACAAAAAACAAAAACAACAACAAAAAAAAAGAAAAAGAAAAAAATGTGTATATACATATATACACAATATTTCATTTTGTTTTAAGTGTATATATGCAATATGTCATTTTGTTTTAAGTATACACACACACACACACACAAATTAGCCGGGCACGGTGGCAGGTGCCGGTAATCCCAGCTACTTCAGAGACTGAGGCAGGAGAATTGCTTGAACTGGGAGGCAGAGGTTGCAATGAGCCAAGATTGTGCCACTGCACTCCAGCCTGGGTGACAGAGCAAGACTCAGTCTCAAAATAAGAAATAGAAATAAATAAATGATGAATAAATAAAAACCAATATTCTTAAGATTCAACAATTGAAATGTTCCAAGAAACACCTTCCCAGGGAGTATAAATACCTACATTATACAATGACAGTATCCAAATACATGAAAGTAAATCAGTCTTGTCCTGGGTAAACATTTTATAAATTTGGCCTAAAATCTCTTGATGTTCTTTCCATTGACCAACAGAAACAAAAAAAGAGAAACAGCATTCTTAATGTTAAAACCAAGCTCTGAGACAGGAGTAGTGGTGTACACTGACAGTCCCAGCTACCCAGGAGGCTGAGGAAGGATGATTCCTTGAGCCCAGGAGTTCAAGTCCAGTCTGGACAACTTAGTAAGACCCCCATCTCTAAAATAATAATAGTAAGCTCTGAATTAGAGAATGTATCCAATATGCTTATTGTATGCATTCATGGTTTCTGGAATTTAAGACAGAGGTACAGACTTATTTGGGTGAGGCTCTTACCCAGTCACAGGCACACCTGTACAAACACACATTAGTAACTCTTCCACACAAGCCCCATATCCTTGGCCACATTTCACACATGTTGCTAAGCCGACCAGAAAGAAAGTCATGTACCAGGGGTTGAAAGAACGCCCCTACCATCTCTGCACCTGAGGAACAAAATCATCCAAATTCTGATCTACATGTTCTTTTTTAATATTCATTTTTAGAGATAGGACCTCCCTATGTTGCCCAGGCTGACTTAAACTCCAGGGATCAAGCACTCCTCTCTCCTCAGCCTCCCAAGTAGCTGTGACTACAGGTGTGTGCCACCATGCCCAACTTTGACCTATGTATTATAAAATACCACTCAAAAAAGTTGAGTAATCTGTTTTGACTTTGAGACAGGTTGATATAATCCTATCAACTGGTTATCAACCTGAATGCCGATGCTTATCAGGAAATAGTTTGACTGCCCTGTGAAGGCAAATGCTGCGTTCGCTGCTGCACCACACTGTGCATGGGGACCTCTGCCTACCGGGGACTCTGCTGGCCATGGCCTTTGTTGCTTCTGCTGCCTTGTGCATCAGGGCTCTGGAAGAATTCACAGCCACACTGCTCCTAGTCTCAAAGGCCTTTTTCTCCCTGACACCATAGAAAATTATTTTCTTAATTCTATAACATTCTGGACCCAAGTATAGATCTTCTTGACTATTTGCAATATTTCATTTTAAGTGTCAACCTTCTTTTAGTTAAAGCTCTCTCACATTCACGAATATCGGTTATGTCCCATGTTACCACAAGGAAAAAGGTATACAGTCACTAGATTCACAGCAGAAAAGGAAAACCAAGTCTCAGAATGTAAGGTACCAATTGGGATGTGGACAAATCTTTCACATCTCTTGGATGGTATCTCTGATTCTTCCTGGAGATCTTTCATCAGCAGACCTACAGACAGGCACCTCCTGACAGTAACAGTCATAGTCACAGTTTAATAGCTGGGGGGTAGGGGGTGACAGGGTGGGAAGGGGCAGGATCATGTGACCCACTGCCCACTCCAAAAGAGGCATGAGTGAGAAAGGAAATGATGAAATCAAGTATTGCTACATTTTATCTAATTTCATATTCTCTCTTACAACCTAATCAATATGTAAGGCCATTTATAGGTAACTCATTTTCTCGTAAGCAAAGATCTTTCTTGTAAAGTAGGTAAATACTTTTACTTAGAAGAAACTAAATTACCACTGCAATTATTCATCTTCTAATTTCTTCAGTTTTTGTTTGTTTTTATGAGACAGAGACTGGCTCTATTGCCCTCCCAGACTCAGGCCATCATCCCATCTCAGCCTCCAGAGGACCAGGGATTACAGGTGCCTGCCACCATAAGAACCCAGTTGTTGTATTTTTTGTAGAGATGGGGTTTTGTCATGTTGCCCAGACTGGTCTCAAACTCTTGAGCTCAAGCAATCCACCCACCCAGACCTCCCAAAGTGATGGGATTACAAGCGTGAGCCACTGTGCCTGGTCCTTCTCTAATTTCTATCATTTCTAATTAAACTTCAGAATATTTTTCCCTCATTCTGCCACAATAACTCTTAAAAGTTACAGCTTTGACAATGGTTTTAAATCACTTGTGGTTAATAAAGATTCCTATTGAGGAGACCTCCACAAATGTCTTTCTTCCACCAAATGGCTAGCATAGAGGCAAAACTCAAAGCAGTCTTGTATTTTGTGAAATACAAGAAAGTTCTGTAGCCAGATAGTAATCAGCTCAAAGATTGCTTCATCTCTGTATATCACCCAAAAACAGGTCTAGAACAAAGAGAATTCTAGTTCAGAAAAAGTAGCTGGTCTGCGATCCTAGAAGCAGATAATTTGGGATGCAACTTTACAGATAATAGGATAAAAGCCAGTAGCCCAATGCACCTCAGTGACACATAAAAGATGATGGACGATGAGGCCATGTGAATGTTACATCAGGTAACAAGGTTAAATTGAGACTTTTATACTCTAGTTAATTTTAACTGCAAAGCTGACTTGAAAGATACCTCTCCCAATACCTCTCCCGTCTGCAAACTCATAAACAAGATTTGCCCAGCAATCGAAGAAAAAGTTCAATTCAAACTTTAGGGAAACAGCGAACTTGAAATAACTTATAAAAAAGACAATTAAATTAATATTGATGTTAAAGTCACTCCTGCATTAAATTCACTTTTAGAAGGGTTAGGCTGAATTTTATTAAACCTGTGTATTCAGGTGCTGCATTGGCTTTGGAATTATACAAAACCGAATTTGAATGGCTCTGCCATGTTCCACGTACATGATCTTGGCCAAGATAGTTATCTTCTCTGAGCCTTAATGTCCTCAAATCTGCCCGGCAGAGCCTCTACACTGCATTTCAGATGCCTGTGCAGGTGCCCTGAGATGATCGCCTAGTGGCACTCACACAATGCACAGGGCAGGACAGCCGTCAAATATCCATCTCCTGCTCCCTTTCTGCTATTTCAATTCTAGATGAACCCCTTTCCTTTGCATTCGGGCTGATGTCACCCATCCATTTACTGACAAGGTGCTTGGAAATGAGATAATGTGTGCATATAAAGATCTCGTTGATATTCTAAAAGGATGCTGCATGGAAATATGACAGTTTACCCAAAGACACCTTTAGCACAGACTCAGGCTTCCTTAAGCCTTTCAGGTGCTCAGATCAACTGGCTAATAGTGTTTCAAGGACCATCTGCAGCCTAAAGACAATTCCACATAAGTATCCTAAAAGTAACGTTTATTTGTTGCCAAGGGCTCATTTCTTGCCCCAGATTAGATTATTTGCTAATTCATTTTAGGCCTGGTGATTATGAATTTATGCTTCCCTGAATAATTGTTTCAGTCTGCAGTGGCTCACTGTTCATTTCCAGAAAGGTTTTTGGCAGTCATAAGATGATTTCAAGAATATTATTTTATACCAAGTAATCCAAATATCAAAAGACCTCTTCCCTGTTTGATAAAATTAAGCAAAAAATATTCACTAGGTAAAGTTAGAACATCAAAGTTAATCAGAGAACCAGAATCCCATATGGAATCAGTCCAAAGTTAGGCTTAAATAAATCACATGCTAAGCCTATGAATTCTTTTTTCTAAAAATAGGGGAAACTATCGTGGCACCGATTAAACATCACCAAGAATGTAGCCCCCAAATCAAGTGGAATGTGAGCTCCTTTTGTATACTGGTTAACCTCTGCACTCTTGTCACGGCAGGTAATGAAAGTAAATGTGTTTAACAGCGCTTACAATATGCTATGTACTCTTCTTGAAATCTGCATATATTAACTCACTTTAATCCTCACAATAATGCTATGAGGTAGATGTTATTGTTAACACCATTTCACAGATGGGAAGGCCTGGGCAGAGACCTCTTAGGTAATACGCTCCTGGTCAGAGAGCTAGAAAGGACTAGAACTAGGATTCAAATCTAGGCAATCAGACTTCAGAATTCTTGAGTTAATCACTACCTTATGCTGCCTCTAGTGTCCTGAGAATCAGAAACTCAGTGCCTAAGATCCTCATTGTTCTTACCACCATCTTGAAATGAATGATTTCATGTATATAAATTACAGCTTCCCATGATCACTTAAATTAGCATCTCATCCTTTCTTCTCATGTTTAAATTTGAAGATTATTTTTGAAAAATCTTTATGACAACAAATTTACTCATCATTCTCCAAGAATGTGCTGAACCAGATTTCGGTGTCCATTGGGAGGTTAAAAAATAGGTATTGTGAGTAGGTCACACTGTCCATAATTCAGATATTAAATCTCATCTCTTTTAAATTTTGCATTACCCAAGTTATACAAGAGAAGACAGTCTCCAGAGCTATGCAAATTGGGTTTAATCCTTGTTAAGTTCATAATCATTTTTCCACTTTTTACTTAAAGCAATTTTTACTTTATTAAGTATATATTTGAGATATCACAAGTTAATGAGCAAGAAAGAAAAAGACAACCTTATGTTCCTCTCAAACATCTATATAAGTAATGATAATCAAAAACAAAAATTGTGTGGCTCTGTCATAATGAAAACACCAGTCAATAAGCAAAATGGAAGAATATAATCAGAATTAATAAAGGTACAAATAGAAAAATAATTTTGACCTTTAATACCACGAATTCTTTTAAGCTAATGTACACACCTAGACTTGGTAGGGGTAGCCTAGGCAGTGGCAGATTGTTTGGATGTGGATGAGCAGAACAGATGGTTTCTGTGGTCTCTGTCTGATAGGTAAGCCAAGCTGTGTTCCTGGGTCAGAGCACCACAATATCCTTGAACTTCAAGGAACCTGCATTCCAGTAGAGAAATCTAAATACCATACATATATGTAGTGAACTCTGTCTCTGTCTCTCAGAGACCCACGTGTGAACACACACACAAATGGGCCATCATTACAGGCTTATTAAAATGAAGAATCCCTTATATCTATAACTTCCCAGTTCTCAAGAGCTGAGACATTGATATGTGAGCTATGCTCCCATTTCTCCATTCCACAGCCATCGAATAAAGCCTGCATTGCTTGGCACTCACTTTTGGTTTGTGTACGGTCTTCACAATGCCAAACAGGAAAGAACCCCTTTTGCGGTAACCAGGACCCCCAGTAGCAACATTTCCATGTATAGCATTGTTGAATTTACCTTAGCAAATGTGTGGAATATCATCAAATTGTGACAGCCCCTACTCTTAAGGAGGTCTTGTTTGATGAGGGAGTATTTCCAGCTTTGTGACCTGGTTTATTGCTTAATACCTGAACATGCTCCCTTTTTTTCCTCCTATGTTTTCCATAATTCAATAATTTGTCAACTTTAGTTAACCTGGAGCACCTCTTTATGTTTGTTTTAGTTTTACAGTGTGGGATTTAAATATTGGCTCCAAACTGCCATCTCTCTCTGCCAACATCATGCGTAAAAAGTTCTTCTGTCCTATTTGAGAGTGTTATTTGATATTAAAATTGATCCAACTTGCTTGCTAGCTATTTCTCAACTGCCCTCTGGGTTTCTATTCATTTACATTTACCCAGGTACCACCCTGCCTTAAGGATTGGTGTTTTAAACCGGGATCCAGCAGCTGATGGTTAAATACTCTGTAGGTGCATTGTTACAGAATATACCATTGGACTTTGGGGCCCATTTATATTCCACATGAATTTCAGAATCACACAAAGGTTTAAATGAAAATGATCTTTCTTACTTTAAGGAAGAAAGCTCACACAGGAGGAGGCATCCAAATATAAAATTGGTAAAAGGAACCCACTGGCTTCTCCCACTCTACCCAAATTAAGAAAAAAGAAGTGTAGAGGTCTTTCACAAATTCTGACATTTAGAAGAGTTAAACTTGTCCAAAATAAAGGGCCTGATAGTAAAAGATTTTTTGTTCCTTTCTTACTGTGTACTATTACTAATAGAAACAACTGGCTTCAACTTGTTCTAGTTCATTAAAAATAAAAAGGAAAAAATGTCTAATAGCAAATTCAAGAGAGTAGCTCAGCTCTTAGTAATTTAATTCTAAATGTAATAACATGCTTATTAGAAATGGAAGGTCACTCTCTCAAAAATTTCCCTAAAGGCACAGCTGCCAAATTGACTTCTGATCTAGCCTTTACAGTATTATTAATTCAATGACATCATAAAGCTGGCAAGGGAAAGCTTCACGTTTGCCCTACAAAGACACATAGCAGTGCCTTAGAGAGGTCCTTACATATTTCTTAGGAAAGTGACCTGAAAAAATAAAAGTCAGCTTACGTTTTCTTTTTCCCCCATTGTCCTGATAGAGGATTACAAATGCTTTTCTTGCTTTTGGGAAAAGCCTACCAAACTGGATTTCCCACTTATTTTTGTCTTACATCTTTGCTCTGCCTTCATGCATTAGCAGCAAAGCATTCTCTTTCCAGTGGTGTAGAGATGGTTTATCTCAGGGCAAGCCCCCAGGATTTGATCTAAGGTTAATATGGGAGAAAGGGCAGAGCATCCTCCAAGGTTCCCCTAGCTCAGACAGACAACCTTTGAAAGGCGCCTGGCATGCAGTTGGCCTCAAAACCATGACTTGGCAGCAAACTCTAATTAAATGAAACTCGATCGCAGAGTGCTTGTTGATCTTAACTTGTCTAAAGTTCCAGACTTGGACAACAGGTTGAAACCTGCTGTGATCATAATCAGCACAATCGATAGCTTTTAGAAAGAACTTCTTCTAAATAGGTTTCAAAGGGTCACCTCCTACTATCTGTAACTCTAATCAAATGACCGTCTGCAAATCTGCCTGGAGTGACTCACTGGCTCTTCCAGACAATGAAGAGCTTGCATATATAAAACCTTCTGAGGCAGATGATTTGTTAGACAGCTTTCACTGAAACCGATCATTCCATTTTTACCATCAACCCTCCTTTCCTCCTATGACAGGTCCAGCTACCTTTAATTTTTCATAAGTGCCAAGAAGTAAATAACGATGTAATATTATCACCAAATCTTACCTAGGTAGCAATACCATTCATCCACAGGTCACCAAGAGCAGACTACAGTAGTACAAGGTTGGGTTTATTGGCTCTTTGTAATCAGGGAGCCAGCAGTCTATGGGAAACTATGGGGTGGATCTAAGCAAAAGAGCTTTAGGAGTGACCTGCTGCAGATGTGGGCTCTTGTTAGATGATTTTGGGGAAAGTTCACAGAAGTATGGTTTTGCTCCGGATTTGGGAGTGTCTGAAAGCAGAGGCAAATTTGTGATTGGATCTTTTGATAATTTTATCTGGAAGAAGAAGCTAACTCTTTTTTTTTTTTGGGGGGGGGGGGATGGAGTTTTACTCTTGTCACCCAGCCTTGAGTGCAATGGCATGATCTCAGCTCACTGCAACCTCACCTCTTGGTTTCAAGTGAACCATGAGGCCTCAGCTCATGAGTAGCTGAGGCATGTACCACCACCCCTGGCTAATTTTTTTATTTTTAGTAGAGACAGGGTTTCACCACGTTGGCCAGGCTGGTCTCAAACTCCTGACCTCAGGCAATCTGCCCTCCCAAAGTGCTGGGATTACAGGCGTGAGCCACTGCACCCAGCCAAAGCTAACTCTTTAATAGGTCAAGAAGTAGCAGTCACTCATAGGAAGAAAGGGGAATGCCTGGTCATTTTTGGTGTTCTGGACACAGGTAATTTTAGGTGCACATCTGCCTCTATGGTAACACTTTTAAATTCTTAGTTTTCAGGTAAAACAAATTAGATAATTTGTGGTGACAGCCAAATAACTGTTAGCTGAGGCAATCAGTCAGGAGTTCATCACCTCTAAGTTATTAAGAAGAGAGTGTGTACATCCCTACCAGTGGCCTTCGTGCCAAGTCACCCAATCTACCCAAATGTTTCTAATAGCTCTTAATGCTTCCCTGAGTTCACTACCCCAATCTGTAAAACTGAAATTATTTAGAAGACGATATTGTCAATTAAATGTAATAGAACAGACAACCAAAAATAACGTTACCTCCATCAAATTATTAAAACCTAAAAGGCAAAAGACAGGCCTTCCAAATATTTTGCAGAATGGCAATCTGCTACTTCTGGGCCAGGTTTCATTTGTAGCAACTGCTCATTTTAAAGACAAAATATGTACTAAATTACATGTTAACACACACAGTACGTATTTCCTGAATGACAAAAGTCAAGCGCTTCATAATAATTTTAACGAGGCCATCAGACTTCATTTTACCCAAAGAGTCTAGAGTAAAAGTACCTGTTTAACACCAACATTTGTGTGCTACATAGATCATAAATACTTTCTTTCCATTACAAAGACTGCAAACTGGTGTGGTTGCAGCCAGGATCTAATCTAAGATTTATTTGGGCTACGCAGTACAGATGTCTGTCTCTTCCTGAAAAATCAGGAGTTCTGGAACACTGGGCCTGAATTCCTACAGGAAACAACTGCTTGGCAGTGAGTAGTGGCTGAACTTGTTCTGCCGCTAGTGACAATCCCCATCGGGTCCATGACAGACATTTATGTTCCTGTCTCACCCCTCCAGGCATCTGAGCATGAAACTCCTGCTTCATGGAGAGGGACACTGGGGCACAGAGTCAGTTTCTGAGACGGGAGGGAGAGATCACTGATATATTGCATTGTGCTCACTAAACCATTCTCAGTCTCCTACACATCTCTAGACGAGGCATAAGAGGGTACAGACAGCTCCTCCTCTCATTTCACACTTTGGTTCCCTGACCTGAACACCAAACTCATTTTCATGTGGTTTTCTGGAGTTATAAAGCCAGTATATTAGGTCTTATGTCTAGGATTTTTCCCAACTCCCCTGGACAATATATATCCCGAAGTAATGAAGAAAACGTATCTTTTTTTTTTTTTTTTTTTTTGAGACAAAATCTCACTCTGTCACCCAGGCTGTAGTGCAGTGGCGTGATCTCAGCTCACTGCAACCTTCATCTCCTGGGTTCAAGCGATTCTCCTGCCTCGGCCTCCAGAGTAGCTGGGATAACAGGCATACACTATCATGTCCAGCTAATTTTTGTAATTTTAGTAGAGATGAGGTTTCACAATGTTGCCTAGGCTGGTCTTGAACTCCTGGCCTCAAGTGACCCACCCACCTCGGCCTCCCAAAGTGCTGGGATTATAGGTGTGAGCCACTGCACCCAGCCGAAGAAAATGTTTTTTTTTTTTTTTTTGAGACGAAGTCTCACTCTGTCTCCCAGGCTGGAGTGCAGTGGCATGATCTTGGCTTACTGCAACCTCTGCCTCCCATGCCCAGCCAGAAAATATATCTTAATAACACGTTACAAATCTCAGTGATCTGAATCCATTGGGACTTTTAAGTTTAAAAATAAATCAAACTTTGGCTGAGTTTGAGACCAGCCTGGTCCAACATGGTAAAACTTTGTCTCTACTAAAAATACAAAAATTAGCTGGGCATGGTGGTGAACGCCTCTAATCCTCCTCTGGAGGCTGAGGTGGGAGAATCGCTCGAACCTGGAAGGCAGGGGTTGCAGTGAGTCGAGATCATGCCACTGCACTCCAGCATGGGTGACAGAGCGGCCAATGCACTCCAGCATGGGTGACAGAGTGAGACTTCATCCCTCCCCCCAAAAAAAAATCAAACTTTAATAGTGTGATTCCCTAGGAGTCGTTTAACTTTACTAATATGAGCATTTGAGCACTGTCAGCTACTGTTCTTTGTCCGTTTACATGTGTGAACCTACTTGGTCCCCACAGCGTTCCTGAGTATTGATGGTGTCCCCATTTTACAAAAAGAACACGAAAGCACAGAGTTTCAGTAGTGGGTCCACGGTGACACAGGAGGAGTCAGATTCAACCAGGCACTGGGACTCTGCCTGTGAATTCCTATCCCATTTGTTGAAAGAAAGAGTCTTGGAAATAACAAGTGTAGTTGTATTTGGAAAGAAGAGCATGTTTATCTACATATATTGAAATCTAGTGACATCTCACAAGTTGGCAATGAGACCTGAACTCTAATTCATTCTGCCCATTTGCACATGAATATTTCTAAAGCCACACAAGGTACATATCACATTCACTAAAGTTTTATAAATGGTTCTACAGAATATACATTGTCAATAATTGTATTGCAAGATCTAATCATGTACTTTGGGTTTTTCTTTTTTTTTTTTAAAGAGATTTAGTTTGGGGCCACGAGCTTGGGAAGCAACCTACTGATGCTTAAGATCAGTAAGGAGTCTGTGGGATCTGTTCCCAATTAGAGGCATCTGATAGTTGCTTGACCATCGACTCCTCTGGAGTGCCTTACCTCTCTACTGTGGGGGGCAGCACAGGGGGAGGAGCATCTTGTTTCAGCAAATGCAGAACCTTACTATTTCCTACCATCTCCAGTTCAACTCCCTGTTGGTATCCAACTGCAACAATAATAATGTTCTAAATGACATTCAGAGCTCTACTGAAGGCCAGGCATGGTGGCTTACACCTGTAATCCCAGCACTTTGGGAGACCAAGGCAGTGGGTCACCTGAGGTCAAGAGTTCGAGACCAGCCTGGCCAACGTGGCAAAACCCTGTCTCTATTAAAAATATAAAAATTAGCCAGGCATGCTAGCAGATGCCTGTAATCCCAGCTACTTGGGAGGCTGAGGCAGGAGAATCACTTGAATCCAGAAGGCGGAGGTTGCAGTGAGTGAAGACCACGCCACTGCACTCCAGCCTGGGCAACAGAGGGAGATTCTGTCTAGAAAAGAAGAAGAAGAAAAAAAAAGAAGTACACTGAAGAAACAAGGACATCAGACCACTCATCACAGGTGAGTGCCTACTTCCTAATGTAGAATGCAAAACTCTTCTAGCTCTTCCTAACCCTCAGACAAACAACCACTTGTAAAACATGAAAAGGCTCACCCAGTCTTTTTCTACCTTTCCACATCATCCTTCGGTACACTGGGCAGTTAACATAACCCTGGATGAGTACGAATTTTGGAGGCTTCTGTTGAAAACAGTTGAGTACCAACTGATATCCCAAAGAGAGCACTTGTAAGTGGGAAAATTCTCAGGATCACAGCACCATCAAAACAGGTATCATTGAAGGGCATTTCACTGAACTACCTACACAGTTTCCCACACAGTGAGACATGGGGGGACTGTCTTCCCAGTGACAATGAAGGCAGGCAAAATAAAGGGAGACGACCTTCTATGTGTATGCCTACAGTCCAAGGGCACAGACTAAGGACAGACTCTCCCATTAGCAGGACTGTCCACCCAAGAGGAAACCCTGCAGCACCCACTGTGTGGAGATGAAACTCCCACGTTAAATGTTCTGTAAGGCCAAAGGATGGCCTAGTGACTCAGTGCAATGTCTTAACATCATAACAACTATCTTCAAAACTCTGCCAAGGGCAGGGCACAGTGGCTCATGTCTGTAATCCCAGAACTTTGGGAGGAGGCCAAGGCAGGCAGATCACCAGAGCCTAGGAGTTTAAGACTACCTGGGCAATATGATGAAATCCCATCTCCACAAAAAATACAAATATTAGTTGGGTATAATGACACACATCTGTGGTCCCAGCGACTCAGGAGGCTGAGGCAGAAGGATCACCTGAGCCCAGGAGGTCTAGGCTGCACTGAGCCCTGATGGTGCCACTGCACTCCAGCCTGGGTAAAAGAGTGAGACCCTGTCTGAAAAACAACAACAAAATAAAACAAAGCAACAACAACAACAAAAACTCTGCTACAGTCCTTAGAAGCAACTCACTGAAAAATGTTCTATGAATGAGCCAAAGAGAACTGTTCTCTTTTCAAACCTAAAAAGAACGTTGTTGGATTTTGAGGCAAACAACCGCTCCTAAGGGGCATTCTCCTTCGTGTCTTACCTTTACGGTGTACAGGGAGGAAAGTAAACATCTCCACCTTTTCCTCACCTTTCTTCCCAAGGCCAGGTCCTCCAGAGGTATCCCTTTCACCTGGTTTTCTCTCTCGCCAGCATCCAGTCAGCACCTAAGTGGTGCCAATCACACCTCTTCACTGTGAAACGCAACCCTTACCCTCTATCCTGAGTAAGTCCACCTTAGCTCATACTCTTAACCTCCTCTGCCTGAAAAGTTGGAACAGATTTCATTTGGCTTCTCTACATCTTCTCTCCTATTCCACCACAATCTCCACACTGCCAAAGTTACATTGCTGAAACAAACATTCATGCATTCATTTAAGAAATTTATTAAATGCCCATTGTGTGCGCCCTGCTCTCCTGATTAAGGAGATGACAGCAAAACAAAATTTTTTTAAAATTTTGTTTTTAATTTAACTTTTAAAGTTTAGGATTACATGTGCAGGTTTGGTGTACAGGTAAACTTGAGTCATGGGGGTTTGCTGCACAGATTATTTCATCATCTAGATATTAAGCCTAGTACCCATTAGTTATATTTCTCCTTCCTCCCACCCTCCACCCTCCAATAGGACCCAGTGTCTGTTCTTTCCCTCTATGTGTCCATGTGTTTTCATCCTTTAGCTCCCCCTTACACATGAAAATATGTGGTATTTGGATTTATGTTCCTGTGTTAGTTTCTAAAGCTAATGACCTCCAGCTCAATCCATGTTCCTGCAAAGGACATGATCTCATGCTTTTTTATGGCTGTATAGTAATCCATGGTGTATATGTACCACATTTTCTTTAACCAGTCTGGAAAGGACTCCCTATTCAATAAATGGTGCTGGAATAACTAGCTAGCCATGTGCAGAAGACTGAAACTGGATCCCTTCCTTACACCATATACAAAAATTAATTCTGATGAATTAGAGACTTAAAACCAAAAACATTCCTGGACCTGAAGATGTTTATAGTCTGGCAGGGAAGAGTGGTTGCACTAAAACACAGCAGTGTAACAGAAGATGTAGATTGTAACGAAGCACACAGCAGGAGGTCTAGTGAAAAGACTGAAGGAACATCCTGGCGAAGGGATGATTCAGCAGAAATCTAAAGCTTAGGAAATCATTAGGTACAGGTGGGAGTGCAGGAAGTAATGAAGAACATTCCAAATAAAAGGAAGAATGGCACAGTCAGTGAAAGGACAAGAGACACAACCCAGGAACTAAAAAAAACCTCAGCAGAGCCAAAAGGCAGAGTGTGCTTTAAAAACTCTACCGAAAGAAAATCAGTAACTTTCCTATGCACCAATAATAGCCAGTTAGAAAATCAAGAAAACTATGTATTTTTCACAAACTCAAAGAAAATAATTATGTAACAACACAAGTTTACACACGAAAAATAATTTTAACAAAGCAGTGGAAATGACTTAGGAAAGATGATCACGTATAACCAAACTTGTTCTGAATAACTTGTTAAAATGGAAAAATATCCTAGATTTTTTGAGTTATGTTTTTAAAAATAAGAATAAGGAAGAGGGAGGTCTACCGTTAATAAACATTAAAACATGTCATAAAGCTTGAATCACTAAGTCTGTGACTCTGGTACAAGACTGCTAATAGAACCAATGAGCCACAGAACAACCCCCAGCATACCTGGAATTTAACACACACGGTAAAGGAGGAATACCAAATAAGGGAAAAGCTTGCTCAATGAATGGTGCTGGAACAATCAGGTAGCTATTTGGAAAACAAATACATTTAAGTCAGTGGTTTCCAAACCTGATTATGCATCAAGAGCTGTCTGTGATATATATTTTAAATATTCTGAGATCTTACCACCCCATCTCACCCCTATATTTAGGAATCAGTGAGTGTGGAAGAGAAGTGGGCAAATGTCACTAAAAAGAACTTCAGGTGATTCTATCATAAAGCTGGAATTTCCGATCGTCAATTTGAAGTCTTAACATCAGAGGTCGGGATAAAATTCCAGATCAAGACGGAATTTGATTAGAGTTAGACAAATAAAATTAAAGTTGAAAGAAATTTTTTAATCTCTCATTTCTAAATAAAGGATGACTCTGTAAGTATAAAAGTAAGTAAATTACAAACAAAAAATTGACTAAAATCAGAATTAAAGAAAAACAGAGATAATTATTTATAACCAAGATATCAGTTAAATGATGAATACCTTAAATATATATAGACATACTTTAGAAGACACTGACAAGAAAAATACTAATACCACAATAGATGAGAAAGAAATTAACAGGCATAATTCACATACCTAAAATGTCTGTCAAACAAGGCCAAAAGGTTGTCCTTTGAAAAATCTGATAAACTCCCTGATCACATTTCTCTAATAAATAAAATCTGAAATACATAACTTGAATAAAACTGAGAGATGCTACGGTCATAAATAAAAAAAGGATGATACGTGTGAACAATTTTAGGCCAATAAATTTGAAAATTTAATAAATCTGCAAAAAAAAAAGCTTACTATAACCACCTGACTTCTAAGAAAAGAGAAAGAATGAATAATCTTTAATAACTACAGAAGTTGACTTAGTAGTTCGAATTTTCTCACAAAGAAAATTTCAGGTGAATTCTATTAAGCATTCAAGGAAGAAATAATTTCAGCTTTATGTAAATTAAGTCAAAGGTGATAAAGAGGGAAAACTTCCCTAACTCATTATTATGGATAATGTAACTATGGTATCACAATCCAATAAGGACAATGCAGAAAAATGTACACTACAGGCAAATTACATCCAAATATGGATATACAATTTTAAACAAATAAAATCAAATAATGTATTTTAAAAAGTAATACATTATGATCAAGTTGGCTATTTCTAGGAAAGCTAGATTGGTTTAACATCAGGAAATTATTGAAAATAATTTCAATAATTATTGAAACAATAATTATTAAAACAACAAATTGAGAGATCAAAAAAGAAAAACCACAAGATTATCTCAATAAACACAGGAAAAGTAGTTGCTACAATTCAAACTATGTTCATAATAACTTGATAAACAGTACTTACAGAAAATCTACAATAAGCATCATCCTTAAATGTAAAACATTAGTAGAATTCAGACTGGAAAAAAAGCAAAAGTACCCTTGACACTACTTCTATTTGGCCTCAACACTACTTCTATTTTGCAATGGAGGTCCTAGTCAGCTAGATCTGTCAAGAAAAAGAAACAGACCATAAAAACTGGAAGGATATATCAAAACTGTTATTCAGAAGTGGTATTTGTGATTACATTTAAAAATGCAAAATAATCTACATGTTAGAATTAATAAAACAGTTTAGCAGTGTTCCTAGATTACAAAGATAATGTACAAAGATGATTCAGAGGACATCAGCAAGATGACAGGACAGGAGGTTGCAGCCTTCACTATCCCCACCACCCGACAAAACGTTCAGCTAGCAACTATCCACACACAAGAAGACCTTGGTGAAAATCCCCTAAGCCAGGAAAAAGTCAGAGTCACCTGTGTGGTCCACAGCATGTAATAAAAGCTGTGTGGTCCACAGCACGGAAAAGGTGAGAGAAACAATCTCACTTTGACAACATTGCCCCACCCTATCCCTCAAGTTGGCCCAGTGCCACACAGAGGGGATTTCCCAAAAACCATGGTTTCTACAGAGAGAAAAGAGAACCCGAAAGCAAATATCCAGCTTCCCTAGCATTCCAAGATGCTTCTCAGGAAGTCCCCTCTGGTCTCACCTCAAAGGGAACACAGGGGAATACAGCACAAGTAGACCACCTAGGGTTAGGTAGAATCAAGGCAATGAGTGTACAGATCTTGGTGGTAGCTCTGTGTACCTGGCAGCAAAGATATCTAATCAGAGGTATTAGCTAACAGTGCAGCTCACAGGCAAAGCTGAGCTGATCACTCCTGGAAGAGGTGGGAAGTGCCACTGGCTTGAATTCCTAGATGGGCACAATTCAAGACCAGTCTTGGACTCTACTTGAGGGCCCTGCCCATGGAGGGAAACAACCACCACAGGGAACTGTAGCAAAATGGAAAGCTGGTGTGCCCTACTTGGGAGTCTAAAAATACCTAGTATGACCCTCAAAGCTTACCCCCAGACCCTACCCAGGCAGGGAGACAACCAAAGCAGCAAACTTCACTGAAGAGCAGGGGCAGCAGAGGGAAAGTTTATACAACACTTAACCTCAACACTGAACTCAATCTAAGGCCCCACATAGGCAGAAAGGAAAACTTCAACCATGCATTTCTATTGTGCATAGCATGTAGTCTTGTCCATCTCAGTGTTCCTACTTAACTTTGGGGCCCCTCCCACAACCCTGTCCAACTGCAGAACTCAAATAGTGGTGCCGCTTGAGCAGAGAACACACCTGGGCCTGATCTGAGGCTACTGTAGTACCGATCAGCAGCTCAGCCTCATTGTGAAGCTCAGTCCAGCCAGCTGTCCCATGTGAACTCAAGGTAAAGGCAGCACCCCGGACATCTAGAGAAACACAAAATAAGCCCTGCCCAAGGCTGTTATCATCTAGCCCAACCAGAATTGCAGGTTAGACTAAATAATAAAGGTCTATTCCAAAGAATACCTGTGAAAGCTGGAAAAGGTTGTTACCTTAAATACACAAACACCAATGCAAGGACAGAAGGATTACATGGACTCAGGAAGAAATCATGACATCTCCAAAAGAAACTGACAAAGCTCCAAAAACTGACCCTAATAAAAGGGAGCTCTATAAAATGATGACAAAAAATTCAGAAGAATCCTCTTAAAGGAATTCCATGAACTGCAAGAATGCAGTCAGAATACAGTCAGCCCACCATTCCCATGGGTTCCACATCCATGGATTCAACCAACATCACATCAAAAATTATTCAGAAAGAAACAATCCAAAAACCCACAACAATTAAAAAAATAGCACAAACTTAAAAATACAATATAACAAGTATTTACATAGCATTTACATTGTACTAAATATTACGTGTAACCTAGAGATGATTTAAAGTCTCTGTGGAAGGATGTGCATAGGCTCTATACAAATACTACACCATTTTATAAAAGAGACTTAAGCATCTGCAGATTTTGCCATTACATGAAGGAGAGGAGGGCCCTGGAACCAATCCAAATGACAAGACTGACAAAGAAATGGAAACAATTTTTTATAAAAGAAATCATAGAGATGAAGAATCAATAACTGAACTAGAAAAATGCAATAGAAAGTTTCAATAGCAGGCTCAATTAACCTGAGAAAAGAATCAATGCTCAAAGACAGAAGTTTGAAACTATCCAATCAGAGAAATAAAAAGAAAAAAGAATAAAGAAAGCCTATGCAAATTATTGGATATCATCAAGAGACCAAGCCTATATATAATAACAAGTCAAAAGGAGAAGAAAGAGAAAAAGGGCCAGCAAGCATATTTAAAGAACTAATGGGTCAGACACAGTGGCTCACATCTATAATCCCAGCACTTTGGGAGACCATGGTGGGTGGATCACCTGAGGTCAGGAGTTTGAGATCAGCCTGGCCAATATGGTGAAACCCCATCTCTACTAAAAATACAAAAATAAAAAAAAATTAGCTGGGCATGGCGGTGGGTGCCTATAATCCCAGCTACTTGGGAAGCTGAGGTAGGATAACTGCTTGATCCTGGGAGGCAGAGGTTGTAGTGAGCCAAGACCACACCATTGCACTCCAGCCTAGGCAAAAAGAGCAAAGATCCATCAAAACGGAAGGAAAGAAGGAAGGGAGGGAGGGAGGGAGAAAATAATGGCTGAAAACTTTTCTTATTGGGGAAAATGCCAATATCTAAGTACAGGAAGCAGAGAGGTCTCTAAGCAACTTCAACCCAAAGAGGCATTCACTAATACACATAATAATCAAACTATCTAAATCAAAGACAAAGAAGGAATTCTGAGAGCAGCAAGAGATAAGAAATACATTACATTCAAAGGGGTCCCAATATAACTGTCTGCAAATTTCTCAGCAGAAACCCAGCAGACTAAGAGTGGGATGATATATTCAAAGTGCTGAAGGGGGATGAAACCTGCCAACCACAAATATTTTACATAGCAAAGCTGTCTTTCCAAAATGAGACAGACACAGAAACTTCTCCAAACAAAAGCTAAGGAAGTTTATCATCATTAGGTTTGCTTTACACAAATTGCTAATGGTAATATCTTAAGCTGAAACAAAAGGCTGTTCATTAATAACATAATAGTTAATGGTATAAGTAATACAGAGCTACATTCAGAATACTCTAAGACTGTAATGGTGGTGCATAAGGCAACTTTATCCTTGTACAAGGTTAAAAGATATAACTGTTAATAACAACTATAGATAAAATAAATTATGAAGGAATACATATCACAAAATGACAAATTCTGACATCAAAGACATAAAATAGGGGAAAGAGAAGTGTAGTGTTGTTACATGTAATAAAAATTAAGTTTTCATCAGCTTGAAATAGACTGCTAGATGTATAATCTGCTCCATGTGAACCTTATAGTAACTACAAAGTAAAAGTCTACAGTAGATAAAGAAAAATAAAAAGGATTCAAAGCACATCATTACAGAAAATGATTAAACCACAAATGAAGGCTGAAAGAGTGGAAGAAAGGAACAAAGGATCTATAAAACAACCAGAATGAAACTGACAAATACTAAGGCTTTGCCTATCTATCAATAATTGTCTTGAATGTAAATGGATTAAATTCACTAAATAAAAAGATAGAGTGACTAAATGATTTTTTTAAAGACTGAACTATATAATGCCTATAAAACATTCATCTCACTTTTAAGGGTGCCCACAGACTGAAAGTGAAGACATAGAAAAAGATATTTCACTCAAATGGAAAGCAAAGGAGAGCAGAGATAGTTATACTTAAATCAGACAAAACAGACTTTATGAGTAAAAAACTAGAAAAAGAGACAAAGAAGGACATTATATAATAACAATGGGTTTAATTCATCAAAAGGATATAACAATTGTAAATATACATGCACCCAGCATTGGAGCCCCTAAATATATAAAGCAAATATTAAAGAATCTGAAGGGAAAGAGAGATTCCAATACCATAATAGCAGGGGACTTCAATACTCCACTTTCAATAATAGGTTATCAAGACAGAAAATTAATAAGGGAACATGGGACTTAAGCAACACTTTAAACCTAATGGACTTAACAGACATATATGGAACATTCCACCCAACAACAACAGAGCACACATTCTTCTGAAGCACATCTGAAGCAGTCACCAAAACAGATCCTATGACAGGTCACAAAACAAGTCAGAAAATTTAATAAAACTGAAATCATATCAAGCACCTTTTCTGACTATAATGATATGAAACTAGAATTCCATAACACGAGAAATTTCAAAACAAAAATTCACAAATACATAAAAATTAAACAACATCCTCCTGAACAGCCAATGGATCAGTAAATAAATTAGAGGAAAATTTAAAAATATATTGAAACAAACAAAAAAGAAAACATAACATACCAAAACTCATGGGATGCAGCAAAAATAATTGTAAGAGAAAAGTTTACAGCAATGAACACCTAGATTAAGAAAGAAAAATGATCTCAAAGAAACAACTGAATATTATGCTGCAAGGAAACAGAAAAAGAAGAACAAACTAAACTCACTGTGAGTAAAATGAAAGAAATAATAAAGATCAGAGCATTATATGGTTTGGCTGTGTCACCACCCAAATCTCAATTTGAATTGTATCTCCCAGAATTCCCACACGTTGTGGGAGGGACCCAGGGGGAGGTAATCAAATCACGAGGGCCAATCTTTCCTGTGCTATTCTCATGATAGTGAATAAGTCTCATGAGATCTGATGAGTTTATCAGGGGTTTCTGCTTTTGCTTCTTCCTTCTTTTTTCTTGCTGCAGTCATGTAAGAAGTGCCTTTTGCATCCCACCATAATTCTGAGGCCTCCCTAGTCATGTGTAAGTCCAATTAAGCCCTTATTCTTCCCAGTCTCGGGTATGTCTTTATCAGCAACATGAAAATGGACTAACAGAGAGCAGAAATAAATAAAATAAAAACTAGAAAAATAGTACAAAAGATCAACAAAACAAGAGTTAGTTTTTTTAAAAGATACACAAAATTGACAAATCTTTAGCTAGACTAAAAAGAGTGAGAACTTAAAATCAGATTCAAAATAAATAAAATCAGCAATGAAAGTGGTAATATTACAACTGACAGCACAGAAATACAAAGGACCGTAAGAGACCACTATGAACAAATTAATTTCCCAAAATTGGATAACCTAGAATAAATGGATAAATTTCTAGATGCATACAATTTACTAAGACTGAATCATGAAAAATAGAAAATCTAAATAGACCAATAACAGTTGAGGAGATTGAATCAGTGATAAGAAGTCTTCTATTAAAGAAAATCCCAGGGCTAGATGGCTCCATTGTTTAATTTTACCAAACACTATAATGAAGAACCGACACCAATTTTTCAGACACTCTTTCAAAAAAATAAAAGAGGAAGGGATACTTCCAAACTCCTTTTATGAGGCCAGTATTACTCTGATACAAAAACCAAACATGGCCATCACAAGAAAAAAAAAAAACTATAAGCCAATATCCTTGACGAACATAGATGTAAAAATCCTCAATAAAATAGCAAACTGAATTTGCCACCACATCAAAAGAATCATTCACCAAGATGAAGTGGGATTTATCCCTGGGATGGAAAAATGGTTCAACATATGGAAATCAATAAATGCAATACATTACATTAACAGAATGAAGGACAAAAACTATATGATCTCATTAGATGCAGGAAAAGCATCTGACAAAAATTCAACATGTCTATTGAACATTGTTCATGGCAGAGCAATTCTACAAGAGAAATTGCCAGAGCAATTTTACAAGAGAAAGAAATAAAAGGCATCTAAATTGTAAAGTAAGAAGTGAAATTATCACAGCTGACAACATGGTCTTATATAGAGAAAATCCTAAAGATTCCACCAAAAAACTGTCAGAACTAATAAATACAATAAAGTTGCAAAATCCAAAGTCAACAAACAAAATTCAGGAGCATTTCTATACACTAACAATGAACATTCTGAAAAAGAAATCAAGAGAACAATCTCATTTACAATAGCCAAAAATAAAATAAAATACTTAGGAATAAATTGAACTAAGGAGGTGAAAGACACATGTACTGAAAACTGTAAAATGTTAAAGAAAGAAATGAAAAAAGATGCAAACAAATTAAAAGATATACCATGTTCATGGATAGGAAGAATTAATATTGTTACATTATCCATGTTACCCAAAGCAATTTAAAGATGATGACTCACAATGTTTCCCAGGCTGGTCTGGAACTCCTGGGCTCCAGCAATCCTCCTGCCTTGGCCTCCCAAAGTGTTGGGATCACAGGAATGAGCCACCACACCTGGCCACAATATCCTTTAAAGCTCAAAAACAAGCAAAACTAAACCATAGGTTGTTTAGAAAAACATACATATGTGGGGGTAAACTGCTTCTATAAACCAGGGAATAATAAACACAAAATTCAGGACAGGAATGAAGGAAAGACTGTGGTAGGGAAGATCAGGTGAATCCAAAGGGAATCTCTTAGTTGGATGTCAGGTTCATGTTTATTTATGCTTCATGGATTGTCATATCTATTTTGTGTCCATTGCTATTAGATTTAGAAAATAATAATAACAAGATGGTATTTGGGGGCATACTAAGAACGCTGGGCAGACAGCAATTCCTAAAGCAAGAATGTACAAGCCTATATGTGATTTGATGGAATCGATGACAATCCTCATTATAGGATTAGGATTCTATTTCAAGGATACCTCATGCATATAAAACACTGTAACTAAAAGTAGTTGTTAAAACTTAGTAGCATAGGATTTTGTACATTATAAAATATAACAATCTGTCAACTCATATTTCTTGATATCTATTCTGCTGAGCAAGTCTAGACAGAAACACAGCAGGAGGTTATGAAAAAAAAAGGCCCTGCTACAGGGAATGTACCCTACACTAAGTTGTTTGAGACAAAAGCTTTCAGAATTCTGAGATATTCCTTCCTATTCTCAAAATCCACTCCCCAAATCCTGCCAGTTTCACCCTCTACCTCTTCTCACCAACTCCCACAGCCTTCACTGTGGACTTCCATCAGTCCTGGATCCTGGCACCACCACATCCCCCACCTCTTTCCCTCATCCTCATCCATCTTTCCTCATTCATCTTTCAGGCATGCAAATCTGGACTTGAAGCTTTAGTGAATCTCTGCAGAACAGGAGGGAGTGCACTGTCCTTGTAGAAAGCATTCTGTAAAAGCTCCATTTAAAATAATTATGTTAAGTATCACAATAGTTTGCATTTCTGCCTTCTCATTAACCTCTGAGCCCCTTGAGGATAAAGGTCCAGCTCTTTCTTTTATGTCTCTCCAAAGCAGAAAGGCTCAGTATAATTACAGCAATTCTGTTGCTGATAGGGGATGTGAAGACACTAAAATTTTTGCACAGAGGAAAATTTCAAAACTTGAGCATGGCCTATAGGGCCTCCTATGCCTGACCTCAGACAAGCTTTCCAGTGAGTCTGATGCCTCCAGCAGACAGCATTCCCCCAAACCATTTAACAGAAATCATTCCATGGAGTATTACAAGGACTCCATGCTCAATTGAGTTTGGAAAACCCTGCAATAAATGGATTTAAACAGGTTTCCTGGCAGGAGGATGTCTCAGAGACTTTAATATGGTTCTGTGATTTGAGAATTTCCAAAAGGGGAGTTTTGAGATGTCACATTCTCAATCTCAGCCACAATTACCTCTTCGCATGGGACATCCATTTACACAGCCTGCAGTACATACATTTAGTAGAACACTCCCCAAACTATGGCTATTTCTTTTAAGAAATGGCTTTCATACCTCATTTTCCCCAAGTGCTTTCTCCCCAATTCACTGTTCAAGTTTAACCTTCCTCAATTTTAGCACACACCTTCCCCACATTCCCCTTCATTTCTACAAAGCTCTCTAAGTCTGTTTATGAGTTGTCACTTAAAACGTTATGTGGGTCATGCTTCATGAGACTGAAGCCATGAGCATGGTGACTTTGGTCTTATAAGCCCAGCACAGAGTAAAGCTCTGACACACAATACAAGCCTAACGCAGGGTGGTGACACAGAAACAATACACACACGTGAATATGCAAATTCACTTTTCCCCTTTATGTTTTAAAATTAGAGGGAGCATCCTGAAGAGCAATTTGTGGATATATTTTGCAACATCCCCCCTCCCCAAAAAAAGTGTTTGCTAATGATCTAGTAATTGTTCTTAAGGTTTCCAAACAATCGCTAAATACTATGGTAAGTGTCAATAAGCTTAAGCCTTCAGAGTCCTTAACTGCCTCTGGGAGGCCTATGCTTGGTTAGAGACCAAAGAGTTAAAATTATAATTTTGAATAAACTCAAACAGATTCAGAGAAGCCAAGTGAAATAACTGCTTGGTACAGGTCTTCTTTCAGCCATTTTTCATTTCAAAAAATAAAATAAACAAAACACAACTGCATGAGGCAATGGCAGAGGCAAACCAAGATACATGGATTTATTTTCAATGCCACTATTTGGTAAAGAACAATTTAAAAGAAAAATTCATCAGTTCAAACTTCCAAGGAGAGCCTTAAGAGATCATTTAAGAGGCTTAAGACAAACTATTACTCATTAAATTTAAAAAAAATTTTATAGCTTAGTTTTGGGTTCCATTTTTGACATGTTAGAATTTTATTTCGGAATGGGCACCTTATGGGTGAAGTTAGAGCATAATGTCACCATTTTAAAGGTCAGTATTTAGAATTACCGAGTATTTACTTTTAAGAAATTATTAATATTCATGGGTCCAATTTATTTGATGCCTACTCCATCAGGAGCACAATTCCCAATTGTAGCTTCAGTCCCTTGAGACAATTAGGCAGATTTTTCTGACAACTCATTTTGAGATGCTGTCTCCTGAAACATCTGTTAACCAAAAGTAGAGATTGCTAGTGTCTGTGTCAAGATGACTGAGTTTATCTGCTCTAAATTCACATGCTTCCTGATAAAGTTTTCAGATTTTTAGACACAGCATTAAAGTTTGTTTGTCTCTATTACTCTTGTCAATTAGTTTTTCCATCAACAACAAAGGAATGTTTGTAAAGCATTCTTATTTCTTTCTTTCTTTATTTTTTTTTGAGATAGGGTCTCACTCTGTTGCTCAGGCTGGAGTGCAGTGTCACATTCTCAGCTCACTGCACCCTCAACTTCCGGGCTCAAGCCATTCTCCCACCTCAACCTCCAGAATATCTGAAACTACAGGCACATACCACCACACCTGGCTAATTCTTACGATGTTTGTAGAGGCAAGGTTTCACCATGTTGCCCAAGCTGATATTGAACTCCTTATGATATTGATCACTTGGGCTCAAGTGATCCACCCACCTCAGCCTCTCAAAGTGCTGGGATTACAGGCAGGAGTGACCATGCCCAGCCTCCCTATGATATTGATTTAAATACTGTTACTTTACGTCCAACTTATCTCACACCTAAATTACTGGAATTCAGGACTTTCCCAAAGACAAAATTACACAAGGTGGCTACTTAATTGTTGTCATTATAATTATTTTGTTGCTATTATTGAAAGGACATAAGAAACTCTAAAATAATTTTAATGCCCACATAAAAGATTTCTAAAAAGACAAAGAGAGGTGATCTCACTCGTATTCCCATGCATTTTCTTTCTGTCTTTCTCTGTCTCTCTCTGTAAAGGAAGGTAAGGCTGAAAGTCAAGTAAGCTGCTCTGAGGCTCGTGATATGTATTATCTGCCGTTGAAGTCAGAGAAATCATACTATACTATCATACCTTAAAAGCAGCCTGCTGAGCACTGTGTGTGGGGTATATAACGAAGCCTCCAAAAGGGAAGGAATTTCTTTACGTGCTATTCTGAAAGGGAGGCTCCCCAGCTAGTGTGCATACTTGTAGTACCAATATCACGCCTCGTTTACAGAACAGATCTCTAAAGGTTAGTATAAAGGGTATCACCAAGCTCAAGAAAATTCTAATTGCATCTTAATTTGCTAACAGGGATCAAGCAGACATTGAACAAATGAGCAGAACCTTCCTTTTTCAATACTTTGAGAATCAAACATTCTTAGATACTAAATATGCTTCCATGACTAAGGAGTTTTACTTAAAAGTAAAAACTTACAGTTCATCACTTAGGCATAAAAGCGTAACGAAACTATAGGTGGCAAACAGACTGACTCTGAGAGTAACTTCTAGAGCCTCCTCACTGGGAAAGTGAGGAAAATTCAGAGGGGTGAGCAGAGCACAATCTCTCCCATGGAAGAGGGCAGCTTCCCAGCTGAGTTGGAGGAGTAAAAGGCACCCTCATCACAGAAGTCACAGACTGTCAACCTTCCTCTGAATCTCTACCAAATTAAAGATATTCCCAGGGGGCTGGCCCACAGAGCAGCTCAGGATTCTGTCTTTACCTATGGCCCACCGGGACTTAACTCAAGGCCTGCAGAAGCCAACCAGGTGAAAGGTAGCATGAGGTGAAGGATAGAGACGTCAGGGCAAAAGTCACGGCTGTGTGTAATGTGTATGATATTGTGACATATGTATTTGCTCTTCATCCCTGTTACCTGGCACAGAGTCCCTAAATCTCAAGAGTGATGTGTTTTGCATGCTAACGAGATGACTACCAGTGACCCCTACATCACCCTACCCCCTTGGCTTCCCTAGGTAGCTTCAGGGTGAAACAGGAAAGGCTAAGGCAGGATTTGAGAGTTGAGACTTCCAGCCCCACCCCTCAACCTCCAGGGAAGGCAGGTGCTGAAGGTTGAGTGAATCGCCAATGGCCAGTGATTTAATCAGTCATGCCTACATAATGAAGCCTCCATAAAAGCCCCCAAAATCTGGGTTCAGGAGCTTTCAGGTTGTTGAATACATGCAGGTTCCAGAGGAGGGCAGGGAAGCTTGAACTATGCATCCCCCTATCTGGCTGTTCATCCATAACATCCTTGATGATAATTATGAAAATGTAAGTAGACTGTTTCCCTGAGTTTTGTGGGCTACTCTAGTAAATTAATTGAACCATGAGGCGGTGTCAGGGTGGAGCTTATGATTGGAATCTAAGGTGGGAGAGAGCCTTGTGGGACTGAGCCCTTAATCTGTGGGATCCAACTCCAACTGAGTTAAATTGTAGGACACCCAGTTGGTGTTTGCTGTTGGAAAACTGCTTGGTTTGGTATGTGGGGAAAACTGCCCACGTTTCTGGTGTCAGAAATATTGTATTGAGTGAGTGAGAGCAGGCAAAACACGTTAGCTTTTCCTGTATCTCGGTCTATGTAAAGCTGCAAGAAGTGGAGGGTGTCATACCTATATGTTGGTGGTAGTTGCATTTTGAAAATACCCCTGTAGAACATTATTACATTCCATGGGAACTAAAGGTAAATGAGCACAGTGCCTATATAGGTATAGTATTTGTCCTCTCCAGCTTGTGAATGAAGTAGGAGCTCACCAAATTACTCTTTTCACACATAAGCAGCAAGCATTTTCTTTTAGAGTAAATATAATCATTATCCAGCACTCTACAAAATGATGTTTCATAAATACAAAGTTTATATGACTTCAAAAACATAAGGCTCTTCTCAAATCAACTTAGGACCAAAATTATCAAAAATATCTAGAGTAGGCCTAAGTACATTAAATTTATTATAAATCATCAGGAAGAACTGTATTTGGTCTTCAAAAATATTCTCCATCTACAACATCCAATATGGTAGCTACTGGCCACATGTGGCTAATTACACATAAATTAAAATGAAACACAATTTAAAATTCAATTCCTCAGTTGCACTAGCCACACGTGACTGAGGTGCCGAACAGAGCACAGATGAGCCTCGCCGTTACTGCACAAAGTCCTCTTGGACAGTGCCGCTGTCAATTTTGAAGGTAAGTTTTTCTCCCTGTAAAAACCACAGGTATGTTTTTTTTCTTATTTAACAATTGCCTGGGAAACGTTATTTGTTTGTTGGGTCAGAAACCGAAAAGCAAGTCACACTTAGCACTCTCAAAGTCTTAGAAAACCCACAGTCAACAACTCAAGATGCAAATACTGTAATTAAGCTATGACAATACAGACACCCAGGCATTTATTTCACATTGAAGCCAATGGCCTCTGGCACAGCCAAGGGCCTTTGAAGCAGACTTAATCCCCAGAAAATACTCGTCAGTCCCAGAAGCAGTTACTGCTCTTGTTTCTCCTCTTCTTTTTCTAAAAAAATAAATAAATAAAAATAAAATAAAATGAAGGATGAGAAATCAGACCCTAAGGATTTTTTTTTCAATAGATGACGCAGTTGCCTTTGGTATGTCTAGAGTAGTAACAGAGAATAAACATCCTGTTCATCAGCGAGGCACATTGCTCAAGTTCGCAGTCAACACTCCATTTATCTGATTGTCACCAACATGTATTATTAAGAAGCATATTTTACATGTATCAACATAAGGGCTGTCTCAAGATTTCCTGCAGAACCATTCCCTCAAGGAAATATTCACAAGATCTTTCTATTCATAGGAGTACATGAGCATCAGCTAGCTGCATTTAGCAAACCACAGTTCCGCCACTTAATATTGTTAGCCTCAAGCCAAGTTTCAATGAGGGGAGAACAGTGATGCATGTGAAATAAGGATTAGGGCCCGGGCACACTGGCAGGGAAAATGGACATGGTGAAATTAGTGTCACAACAAATAAATGCTGTCCCATGGAAAAGGGAAAGGGCTCAGTCTCAACTGATCAGTCATCTCTATGGAGATCAACGCTGCCACTTCTCCTGGACACACGCAACAGTATCTGGAGTGGGCTTTTTCACCAATGGGTCTGTGTGAGTTATAAATTGTTCTATGAACGCATTATTTTCCACTAATCGAAAGCAAAACTAGAATTACTTCAAGGTCACAAACTTAAATCCCTGTACTACCTAGCTTTGGGTTTATGTGACCATATGGTCTCAATTCACTTAGAAACAAAACATTAGAAGCAATCACACAAAATCTGAGGCCTGGTTTTCCCTCCCAGCACCCTTCTTAGGGGTAATGGGGGACAAAAAGGTGTCTTATACAGCACTGAGGGTGGTATGCATGTCTATGATAGAATAATAAGAATTGCTTTCTTTGAAAGAAATTGCCAACGCAAAGCTTTCAGTACTATAAATACTTCAGCATCTCTAAAGTTGTTGACTTTGCCATAAAATTAAACTGTAGCTGCCATGTGATCTGCAATATTATATTACCCTTTCCCTCTCAAATATCAAAATAATAAAAATATTAGGAAAAGTTTATAGAAAGCAGAACAATTTACACCGTATATGTTAAACCAGCATTTCTTTACTTGAGGTCAGGGGTTTTATGCTGGAAAACAGAAGCCAGGTTGATCTAACACAGGAAAAAGGCAGAGAGTGGATGGAAGAGAGCAGGTGACAACAGAGCAAAGAGAAAGAATGAAAGATGACATTCTGATGGGCCTTGCCACATGGCTTATGCTATTCCTTCAAACAGCTTCCTGAATGCAAACTGCTACAGACCATAGGCACCATCTCACCTAACGCAAAACACTTGGCAGCTCTTTAAAGAGCAAATAAAAAAGATATTTATATTTTGAGCTATTATTTCAAAAAGGAAAGAATATTACTAACGAAGATTGGAAGGAAGACATTTATGAAGACTATAAGATTAAATGGCTGATTAAAAGGAAAATCATTAATTTTTTCATCTTTCATACCAAGAAAATACACTTAATGTAACTGTGCCTTCATTACAGTGTGTTTAGTCTTAATTTTAAAAATATTTTAAGTCTCTACGCTTTTCAACGATATGATTTTCTATTCTCTTGCTTCTTTTAAAAATTGTTTTTATTGAGCCAAATTATTCTCAGAATTAAGAGATTACAACAATCTACAGCCAGTATGTTCACTTGAGACTGCCCGTATGTTCTCTCTATGAATGCTTTCTATGTACCAGAAGCAGGGTACAATGCTGGTTTGATCCCTGTCCTCAAAGAGACTGTGGTCTAGTGCGGGTGACAGGTAAGTCAGAGAATAAACATGACAGAAGAGTTACAAGGACAGTGGCCAACAGACCTATTAGTCTAATAGGTGACCAATCACAGTCCCCTGGAAGAGTGATGATCACCAAGTATTAAACAAGGGCTTAGGATGCTGGAGAGGTGATGTTTCCCTCATATAGGAGAGAAGGGGCAATGTTATGGGTTAAATAATGTCCCACAATAAAATGTATATTGGAGCCCTAACCCCCAGTACTCAACCTGTGACCTTATCTGGAGACAGGGTCTTTGCACAGGTGATCAAGTTAAGATGAAATTATCAGGGTGTGCCCTAATCCATCAGGACTAGTTTCCCTCTATAAAGAGGCAATGTGTACACAGTCATATACAGAGGGAAGGTCCTCCAGCACTTAGAAGCTGGAGGAGAAGCCTGGATTAGACTCCCCTCAACCCTCAGAGGAGGCCGATCCTGCAGAAACCTTGATTTTGGACTTTGAGCCCCCAGACTGTGAGATGACAAGTTTCTGTTATTTAAACTACCCTATTTGTGGTATTGTGGCATAGCAGCCTATGCTATGTTGTCCTGAGTTAGGAAGGGAGGAAAGAGTACTCAGGCAAAGGGATGAGAATGAATAAAGTCAGGGAAGTATGAAAACATACAGTGCATTTGCAGGGGTGGACTACAGAAAGAAGCTCAGAATAATGGCTATGGGCTTGGAGAGACATTCCATGATCAGGAAATACAGCAGGATTAGTTAACATAAAGGGTAAAGCAAAGCTGTGTGATGTTATCTTAAAGAGAATTAAGGCTCGCAGGCCCAGTGGACCTCAACTGTAACTTGACTGAAGGAATTAACATTAAGGAAAAAATGTGTGTCAGAAAAATGTCTGAAATGAAAGACTATAAAAATGGTTAGAAGCAGACAGCATGAATTTCTAAGTCAGCAAGAGGGAGGATGGCCTAGGAGTGTCCAGCCAGGCTTTGTGGAACCATAGCCACACATCTGACACCATGAAACACTGAAATGGGAGAATGAAGTGCCTTTCTATCCTGAGTCCCAGTTCACCATGCAATATAGATAACATGGCTTCTCAATGTTATCATGGTTTCTTTATGTCAGCCCAAGCCATATTCACTTGACAGGTAAAATTTTCATTGTCAAGTAATACTCTGCATCCTGGCTCGTAGAACTTATGAGCCTTGATGGCAAGAGTTGGCATCACCGACTACATTCATGTCAGAATCCAACAGGGAAGAGTGTGTTTCAGAACACTGAGGTCTAATATCCAGCCTGAGTGGCCTTGACAAAGGACTGTTGCATTTCTTCCAGATATCTCCATCTCAGTTAATTACCATACTTTCAGTTCCATCTCAGTCTGCTTGAGCAGCCGTAACAAAATGCCACAGAGTGGGTGGCTTCAACAACAGGCATTTATTTCTCAAAGTTATGGAGGCTAGAATTCAAAGATCAAGGTGCCAGACAATTCTGTTACTGATAAAATCCCTCTTCATAGATTGGACAAAGAAAATGTGGCACATATACACCATGGAATACTACGCAGCCATAAAAAAGGATGAGTTCATGTTCTTTGTAGGAACATAGATGGATCTGGAAACCATCATTCTCAGCAAACTGACACAAGAACAGAAAACCAAACACCGTATGTTCTCAGTCATAGGTGGGTGTTGAAAAATGAGAATACATGGGCACAGGGAGGGGAGCATCACACACTGGGATCTATTGAGGAGGCTAGGGGAAGGACAGCAGGGTGGGGAGGTTGAGGAGGAATAACATGGGGAGAAATACCAGCTATAGGTGATGGGGGGATAGAGGCAGCAAACCACCTTGCCATGTATGTACCTATGCAACAATTCTGCATGATCTGCACATGTACCCCAGAACCTAAAGTACAATTTTTATAAAAAGCCTTCTTCCTGGCTCATAGACAGCCATCTTATCACTGTGTTCTCACATGGTATTGAGAGAGTGGAGAGAGAGATCTGGTGTTTCTCTTCTAAGGACACTAATCTTATCAGATTAGGGCTCTACCCTTATGATCTTGTTTAACCATAATTGCTTCGTTACTCCAAATACAGCCACACTGGGGGTTAGCGCTTCAACTTACAAATTTTGAGGGAACACAATTCAATCCACAGTCCTGTCAGTGGAGTCACATTACATCTAGAATAATCTTGCTTCCTTCCATGTTCTACAGGGTCCTGCATGGCACAGTTTTCCTTGTCTGCTTCTTGACCTCACTGGGCTCATTTTACTCCTGAGGCTCTGCCACAACACCTCCCATGTATTCTGTCACTGTACCACATTGGCAGATTTGTGTTTGCTATTTCTTCTGTTTGGCATATCCCCCCCGATCCCATCTCATTCTCCTGGAGTCTCAGGCTAGAAGTAGCTCCTCAATGAGGACTCTCTTTACCACCCTATGAAAGTGATACCTATGAAGGTGGGAACATTTGCCATGTTCCCACCAAAATCTCATCTTGAACTGTGGCTCCCATAATTCCCACATGTTGTAGGAGGAACTGGTGAAAGATAATTAAATCATGGGACAGTTTTCCTCATACTGCTCTTACAGTAGTGAATAAGTCTCACGAGACCTGATGGTTTTATAAGGAGAAACGCCCTTGCTTGGCTCTCATTCTCTCTTTTCCTGCTGCCATGTAGGACATGCCTTTGCTCTTCCTTCACCTTCTGCCATGACTGTGAGGGCTCCCCAGGCATATGGAACTGTGAGTCCATTAAACATCTTTTTCTTTATAAATTACCCAGTCTCAGGCATGTCTTTATCAGTAGTGTGAAAACAGACTATTACACTAAGGGTGACTTCTTTACTCCCCAAACCACTCCTTAACATACCATCCTCTTATTTATCTTTCAGAGTACTCATGCTACCTTATTCATTCGTCTACCTTCCCACAGTTGAACTCTGAGTTCTATTTAAGGGACTGCTATCATGTAAATGTGTTCCCCAAATTTCATTCATTGAAAACTTAATTCCCAAATTCATATGCTGATTGGACGTGAAGGCTTCAGGAGGTAATTAGGATTAGACAAGGCAATCAGGGTAGTACCCTCATGATGGGATTGGCGGCTTTAAAAGAAACCTGACCTGACACACATGCTCTTGTGCTCTTGCAATATGATGCCGTCTGTTGTGTTACAATGCAGCAAGAAGGCCCTCACTAGATGTCAACACCATGCTGTTGGACTTCCCAGCCTCCAGAACCATTAGCTAAATAAACTTTTCTTTGTAAGTTATCCCAATCTGTGGCATTTTGTTATAGCAACAGAAAATGGACCAAGACAGGGATCTTCTAGGTTCTTTCTAATTGTGTATTCTTAGCTGCATAAAATTGGGTTTAGCACCCAAAAAGTGCTCAATAAATTTGTTGAACCAAAGAATAAACCACTTGTGTTCAGTGAGTATCCAGTATTCATTTTCTTTCTTTGGAAAGGCACATTACAATCACATTAGATTCAATTTTGACTGCAAAACTTGTGAAACATCAGAATGGCTAAGACACAGTTTAAAAAAAAGAAAAAAGACTTCAGAGCCAGTAGATGCAGTCAGCAACTCTACTTAGTTGCGTGACCTTTCACAGGTCACTTGTGAGCCTAACATATTCATCTGTAAAATGGAGACACAGCCATTCACATCATAGACTGTTGTGAGGATTAAATAAAAGTAATTGAGTTATACACTAATCATGCCTTTTGGTTCCTAAGTAAATTTTTTAAATTTCTAGTTATTCAGAGATCAACACAAAACTTGCAGTAATAGTCAAGTGATGCAAGAGACCTCCACTGTTTTCAACATCCTATGGAATTAAATGTTAGCAAAATCTTGTGTCTTTAGAAAAAGCAACAACCCACAAGAGTTCTGCAGTGGCAAATGCTGTAATGAGACACCCACTGCCTCTGCCTCCCCAAAGACCTTCACTACTCACTGCTCAAACACACTGATGTTGGTTCCCACAAGAAGGTGTAATTTAATAATCTTTGAATTGCTGAGGCCTGTGTATTTTTAAACCTGAAGGCTCAATTAGCAGCTAGAGTTCAATCAGTATAGTTGCACTTGTAATTTTAGACAATTACTTCACATTGTGTGGAAGCTGTGGACATAAAGGGGCTGTATGTTTTAAAGCACATTTATACTACTACATTTCTGCACCCTCTTCTAAATGTCTGTTTTCAAAAACCGCATTTGTTCTTCCTCAAAAACGGATCTGACAAAATAAAAGGTTTTCTCTTACTAACATTTCTCAAGTCTCTTAATTATGGGGCTCAAACGTGAGTGTCACTCCTCATGTAGAATATCTCCAATTCTCCACTTGTTGAGACAAGAATAATCCTCAGATCCACAACTGATCTCTCATCCCTTCCACCACTAAATGCACATTTTCTCTTTGCCTATTCTTGCTTAAAGTTCCCCCAAAATGTGACTACATAAAATTGATCATACAAAATCCATTGTTGCTATAAAGTTTTCCTAAAATCATTAAGGAAAAATAAGACCTTTTTGTGTTTTTAGAGATAATTTCTATGTAAAAAACTTTTAGATTTCAGCTGATTCAAATATATCAGAAGCAACACACTACTGCAGATAGAAGGAACTTCTTTTAAAATGATAACCTTGTTAAACTTAGAGGAGCTGAAATAGAAATGAAAAACTTCGAGGACTGGTCATCAGGAAAATTGAACTAATCACTTTATTTGGGTGAACTATTTCTCTGAAAGCAGCTCAGGACAGGACCACCCCTGGGCAAGTATAATTCACACAACTTGTACTTACCCAATTAATAGCAAATCCCTAACTTGATTAACACATAATTACACACATACCTCAATTGCCTTTAGAACATATAATTTGAGGAAATACTGTAATTGTGCTTGGGAAGTACACTGTTCATCTACATACAATACTCTCTAATAGAGGTAACATTGAAAATATTCAGAAAACTAGTTAACATTAAGTATCTTGTTAAGGTTAACTGGGTCACCTAACAACTTAGCAAAATATAAATTACATTGAGGTAAATTTAAAAGGTAAAGTACTTGCCTACAGTTATAAAAATTAGACAGTTAAGGTTATAACTCAATCTAGCTGAGGCCATTTCTGTAATTTCATTTGTGTCCTCTTCCTCTTCTGTATTTATAAACCGCAAGTCCTTAGGTGATGAAGGAACCCTGGCCCCTTGATTTAACCACAGTCTCTTCCAAAGTCATAAATGCCATATACCAGTAGCTTGTATGACCAGCAAGGAAAGAAACACCCACAGTCCTTGTCCTGAAGGTTATGTCAACTAGTTAAGTGTAAATGGAAACAAATAAAGCAAGACAGT
The DNA here is from genome assembly GCA_004027715.1 of Plecturocebus donacophilus. Classification (NCBI taxonomy): domain Eukaryota; kingdom Metazoa; phylum Chordata; class Mammalia; order Primates; family Pitheciidae; genus Plecturocebus; species Plecturocebus donacophilus. Next base: position 57,373 of record PVKP010005112.1, on the reverse strand, counting down.
TTTCTATTAATACCCTTCCTGGAGAGTTCAATTCAGTAAGTGTTTTAAGCACCAGCTATGTGCAAAATATTTTAAAGATGAATACAGCAGTCTCTACCATGAAGTCTTAACTAATAAACAAGCTTACAGCCCTGGAAGGGGAAGGACAGCACTCCATTCACACACACACACGCAAACACAGAGAGAGAGAGAAAGGCATAGATATATGCATATATATATATATATATATATATACGCATGTACACACATATATGCATATACATACACACATATCTACATACATATGCATATCTAGATATGTATATATTCATATATGCATACATATGTATGTATCTAGATATGCGTGTATATATTATATATAAAACTGCATGGACTTGTGTTATAGAAGTGTGTTTGTGTGAATGGAGTGCCATCCTTCCCCTTCCTGGGCTGTACACACACACACACACACACATACACACACATCTATAAAACAAGAAAAGTGCATGCAGTTTTACTGCCATCAGGGTAAAATTCTACCATGTCAAAAAGTCAATGAAGGTGATAAATCCAGAGCAAAGACAGAGAATTTGGTCATAAGGACAGATTTAGAAAATGAGACCGATTAATTGGAAAAACTACTATGTAGCAAAATATGTATTTGGTGAATTTACAAGATTTTTCTATTTAGCTTTCAAATCTTTTCTTCTTAATATAAAACACACAAAGAAAGGTAGGGAATCTTTCATCACTTCTGAGCTGACAATGAGATGAATTTTTGAAAAAAAAAATCATAGTCCTGGCTTTTTGTTGCTGCTACTGTAGAGACAAAGTCTCACTCTGTTGCCCAGGCTGGAATGCAGCAGTGTGATCATAGCTCACTGTAAACTCAAACTCTTGGGCTCAAGTGATCCTCCCACCTCAGCCTCTCAAGTAGCTGGTACTACAGGCTCACATCACCACAGCCACCTATGTTATATTATGTTATGTTATTTTTAGTAATGACGAAGTTTCCCTATGTTGCCCAGGTGGTCTTGAACTCCTGGGCTCAAGCGATCCTCCTACCTTGGCCTCCCAAAGTGCTGGGATTATAGGCATGAGCTACTGTGCCTGGCCAGTCCTGGCATTTTGTTCAAGTTCAATTTATTTTGAAGTGAGGTTGCCTCTAAGAATATATTCTTTAAAATTCAGTTGCTCGTTACTTAAAATTTATAACAAAATATAAAATACATTTAATTTTGAAGATTTCTACTGGACTTAAACACCAATTCTAAAATTATCAGATCTTTGCAAATCAATTTTTCACTTTAATATGACAGCACATCTGAAATAACCCTACAATAAGTATTACATGTTGAGTATCTTTACCTGAAAAGCTTGGGACCAGAAGGTTGCAGATTTGGGATTTTTCTGAATTTTGGAATATTTGCACATACACTGTGAGATATCTTGAGGATGGGACCCCAAGTCTCAGATAAAGGGAGATTTGAGAGGGTCTTTTTTTCCCCTTGGAGATGGTGAAGAAACTATGTGTTATGTGCCTGAATTTTGACTGTGATCTGTCACATGAGGTCAGATAGGGAATTTTCTATTTGTGGCCACCTGTCAGCACTCAAAAGATTTCAGATTTTGGAGCATTTAGGGAATTTAGGATTTTTGGATTGGGGATGCTCACCCTGTATAAACATTGCTGTTTCAGATTATTTTGCCATTTTCCAAAGTATGGGAGGGCAGAAAAGAGAGGACAGGATGGGATGCATTACTTTTTTAGGTTTAAAATACAGTAATTTCAGATCGCAGCCTTGCCACTTTCATGTGGTAGCCTTCTTCCTTCTACTCCTCATCATCCCTCTCACTGTTGCTTATCTTATTGCTATCATTTCCATTTCTTTTTTGCCCCCCTCCATAAGAAACTAACTTGGCAGTTACCAAAAATCTTCTTAGTTCTATTGATACATCTCCCACTTGGCATATACATTCCCCGAAGGCTTTTGTTTTAGACAGAGTCTCACTCTGTTGCCTAGGCTGGAATGTAATGGTGCAATTTTGGCTCACTGCAGCCTCCACCTCCTGGGTTCAAGTAACTCTTCTGCCTCAGCCTCCTGAGTAGCTGGGATTACAGGAGTGCGCCACCATGCCCAGGTAATGTTTTGTGTTTTTAGTAGAGATGGTGTTTTGCCATGTTGGCCAGGCTGGCCTTAAACACTTGACCTCACGTAATCCACCCTCCTTGGCCTCCCAAAGTGCTAGGTTTATAGGCGTGAGCCACCACACCTGGCCCGAATGCTTAATTTATGAAAATGACACATGGTCAAGGTGTGACTGAATCACAGTCACAGGACAAAACTGTGGACTCACTGTGGATTTTAAAGGCATCTCATTTTCTAAATTCAGTGCAAATTTGTTTCCTCTACAATTTCCAATTTTGACAACCTTCAGATACTTTAAAGAGAATAACAGAGCTATAAGCACTGGAGGGGAATCTACTGTCTCATGAGCAATTCTATCTTTTTTTCAGTGTTCTTGATGATGAAAGCTAACATATTATATATCAGGATGGGATTTGGTAAATGTCAACATTAGCTAGAGTGAAGAAAAATGAGTTCATTCTAAAAAGGCAGGACAGATTTCAGTCTGAAAAAAAAAGTCTGCAGGTAACACCTCTGGTTGGGAAGAATACAGATTGTAGAATGTAAGTATATTTGGCTCATAAAAATCTGAGACAATGGCAAGAAAGTGCTAAGTAGCAGAAAAGGTTGAGAAAAGCAATAAGAGAAAAAAAGATTAAGTCAGAAACAGAACATATCTTATGGTTAATTTATCCTCTAATGTTTCCACCAACACTCAGCTCAGAGATGATGAAACCTGACACTTAACACATTTATGTAGATTTCATACATATTAGTTCACAAAACAAGTTACATTAGGAGCATCTTTCCTAGTTATTAAGCAAATGGTTTTTGACACATTTCAAGGTACCTTCTTCTGCACTGGTGAAGAGCCAGACACAAAGGTACCTAGGATAAGATGACTTCCCTGGGAATGCAGAGTCTAGTGAGGAAGTCACTGAGACCAACAAATCCTGTTGCATGGGAGTGATACCATGGAAGCCCGACATCAATAATTCATCCATTCCCACTCCTAGGCCCAGTCGCTCACTTCTCCACTTCCCTCAGAACAACTTCCCATCATAAGCATCACAGATTTGTTGAGGTTTTTCTTATTAAGTCTCTCCTTCCATTTCTCTATGGCTTCATACAATTTTACTAAAAAAGAGTGAAATGTTACCATTGGTTCATTGATCTCCATTTCCTCCTTGATTGCAGGAATCAAGCAACATGCTACATTGTGCCTACTTCTAACATTTTGTTCAGTTATTTCACTTAAGATGGAGTAAAGTACTTTGTCTTAATTTCATATTTCTATCAACTATAAAACTGTGCTTGAAAATTATTTACCAAGATAACATGAGGATTTTTAAACACCTTATACCTATTTCACACTCTACTCAATGTGAAGGCAACTGTATTATATTTCAAGTCGATATTTTAAAAACCCCTCAAGATGTTGCTGCACATATTCAATATTGACCTAAGTTTTATCACTGATTTCTATCTTTTTTTAATACTTTTAACAGCTTAGATCTTCCACCCAAGATCATTTTTTTTCTGTATAATATACAATCTTTAAAATTCCTTTATTATGGGTTGGCTGGAACAAACTCTCATCTATTTACTTCTGTTAGTGTTTTGATTTTAACCCCATTCTTCAAAGATTTTTCTGCCTATAAAACCCTGGATTGGCAGATATTTTATTTGAGCATTGAAAATGGCATTCTGCTGTGTTCTGGTCCCTCTGTTGCTGGTAAGAGGTCACCTGTCTCTCTGAGGAAGCAATGTATACCTGTCCCCTGCTCCCCATGTTCTCTTATTGTCTGCTGTCCTGAAGTTTCACTGTGATGTACCATAGAGAGAATGTATTTACTGATCCTTGTTAGAACTTACTAGACTTTCTGAATCTATAGATTAGCATCTTTTTATCACCTTCAGAAAATCCCTAGCCATTATTTCCTCAAAAATTTACTCTGCCCTATTTTTTTCTCTTGCCTTTAGACTGATTGAGGACATGGCAAACTTTCTCATTCTGCTCTGTATGCCTCAACCTCTCTTCTGAGTTTTCTAGTGACTACTCTCTACTTTGTATATATAGATTGGGGTCAGTAAACTATGTCCTGTGAGCCAAATCTATCCCATGACCTGTAATCTAAGAATGGTTTTCACATTTTTAAAGGTCTGTAAAAACAAAATTAGGAGGTTGGTCCCAAGATGGCCGAATAAGAGGCAGCTCCAGAATGCAGCTTCCGGCGAGAGACATGCAGAAGCTGAGTGGTCTCCACAACTCCAAATGAGGTACCAGGTTCATTTTGTGGGTCTGGTTGGACCGTGGGCATAAACCAAATAGGGCAAGTTGAGGCAAGGCGGGGCATTGCCCCACCCAGGAGGTGTGTACAACTGACTGGAGGACCAGGGGATCTCCCCATCTGGGACTTCGGTTCACATACAGCACTCCACCCAAGCCTTCTACAACCCACAGAACAGGGAATCTTCAGCCCTCTGAAAAGCCTCAGGGAGCTGCCTGAACAGGGAAGAACAGCAACTTCAGCTGGCACCGGGGCTGTCAGCATAGATCTAGGCAGAAGCAATGGCTGACGCCAAGAAACACCAAAAAGCCGGCTGGATGGAGCCACCTGCCCCCCAGAAAGAAGGGAAACTGAAAACGGGAACAGCCCATACGGCAGGACGGTCCCCGGCCCCTCCCACCACACACACACACACACACACACACACACACAGCCCAAAAGGCTAAAAACCTCTCACTCCAGAGTTTTGCACCCAGAACATGAATTAGAGAGCAACCAGGAACAATCGAGCTCAACAGGGGGAAGGGAAGCCACCATTGCAGAAACCGGCTTAATTTTCCTGAGTAAATAAAAGCAGCAGCAACTGCACTGAATCTGTGGCAGCCCATCAGCACTTCTGCAGGCAGACAAAGGAAAGGCCACTTCCACAGGCAGCTACCTGAGATCAAAACTGTATCAATCCAACCAGATGGGAAGAACCCAGTGCAAGAAGAATGAAATCATCAAAAGCCAGAACACCTCTCCCCTACCATGAGATCACAGCTCTTCACCAGCAAGGGAACAAAGTTGGATGGAGAATGAATTTGATGAACTGACAGAAGCAGGTTTCAGAAGGTGGGTAATAACAAACTTCTCTGAGCTAAAGGAACATGTTCTAACCCAATGCAAAGAAACTAAACACCTTGAAAAAAGGTTAGATGAAATGCTAACTAGAATAACCAACTTAGAGAAGAACATAAATGACTTGATGGAGCTGAAAAACACAGCACAAGAACTTTGTGAAGCATACACAAGTTTCAACAGCTGAATAGATCAAGCATAAGAAGATATCAGAGATTGAAGATCAACTAAATGAAATAAAACGAGAAGGCAAGAAAAGAGAACAAAGAGTGAAAAGAAATGAACAAAGTCTCCAAGAAATATGCGAATATGTGAAAAGACCTAATCTACACTTGAACAGTGTACCAGAAGATGATGGGGAGAATGAATCCAAGCTGGAAAACACTCTTCAGGTTATTATCCAAGAGAACTTCCCCAACCTAGCAAGGCAGGCCAACATTCAAATACAGGAAATACAGAGAACACCACCACAATACTCCTCTAGAAGAGCAACTAGAAGGCACATAATCGTCAGATTCACCAGGGTGGAAACTAAGAAAAAAATGCTAAGGGCAGCCAGAGAGAAAGGTTGGGTCATCCACAAAGGGAAGCCCATCAGACTCACAGTGGATCTCTCAGCAGAAATCCTACAAGCCAGAAGACAGTGGGGCCAATATTCAACAACCTTAAGGAAAAGAACTTTCAACCCAGAATTTCACATCCAGCCAAACTAAGCTTAATAAGTGAAGGAAAAATAAAATCCTTTATGGACAAGCAATTGCTGAGAGATTTCATTACATGATTATCTCAATAGATTCAGAGAAGGCCTTCGATGAAATTCAACAGCTCTTTATACTAAAAACCATCAATAAACAGGGTATTGATGGAACAAATCACCAAATAATAAAAGCTATTTATGGCAAACCTACAGCCAACATCGTACTGAATGGGCAAAAACTGGAAGCATTCCCTTTGAAATCTAGCACAAGACAAGGATGCCCTCTCTCACCACTCCTATTCAATATAGTATTGGAAGTTCTAGCCAGAAGAATTAGGAAAGAAAAAAAATAAAGGGCATTCAATTAGGAAAAGAGGAAGCCAAATTGTCTCTATTTGCAGATGACATGATTGTATATTTAGAAGACCCAATCGTCTCTGCCCAAAATCTCCTTAAACAGATAAGCAACTTCAGCAAAGTTCAGGATACAAAATCAATGTGCAGAAATCACAAGCGTTCCTATATACCAGTAACAGACAAACAGAGAGCCAAATCAAAAATGAACTCCCATTCACAACTGCTACAAAGAGAATCAAATTCCTAGGAATACAACTAACAAAGGATGTAAAGGACCTCTTCAAGGAGAACTACAAACCACTGCACAAGGAGATAAGAAAGGACACAAACAGATGGAAAAACATTCCTTGCTCATGGTTGGGAAGAATCAATATCATGAAATGGCCATACTGCCCAAAGTAATTTACAGATTCAATGCTATCCCCATCAAGCTACCAATGACCTTCTTCACAGAATTTGAAAAAACCACTTCAAACTTCATATGGAACCAAAAGAGAGCCCACATAGCCAAAACAATCCTAAGCAAAAAGAACAAAGCTGGAGGCATCATGCTGCCTGACTTCAAACTATACTGTAAGGCCACAGTAATCAAAACAGCATGGTACTGGTACCAAAACACAGACATAGTCCAATGGAACAGAACAGAGGCCTCAGAAGCAACACCACACATCTACAATCATCTGATCTTTGACAAACCTGACAAAAACAAGCAGTTGGGAAAGGAGTCCCTGTTTAATAAATGGTGTTGGGAAACTGGCTAGCAATATGCAGAAAGCAAAAACTGGACCTCTCCCTGACACCTTATACTAAAATTAACTCCAGATGGATTAAAGATCTAAACATAAGACCTAACACCATAAAAACCCTAGAAGAAAACCTAGGCAAAACCATTCAGGACATAGGCATAGGCAAGGACTTCATGGCTAAAACACCAAAAGCAATGGCAACAAAAGCCAAAATAGACAAATGGGATCTAATTAAACTCCAGAGCTTCTGTATGGCAAAACAAACAATCATTAGAGTGAACTGGCAACCAACAGAATGGGAAAAAATTTTTGCAATATACCCATCTGACAAAGAGCTAATACCCAGAATCTACAAAGAACTTAAGCAGATCTACAAGAAACAAACAAACAAACCCATTCAAAAGTGGGCGAAAGATATGAACAGATGCTTTACAAAAGAAGACATCTATGAGGCCAACAAACGTGAAAAAATGCTCATCATCACTGGTCATTAGAGAAATGCAAATCAAAACCACATTGAGATTACCATCTCACACCAGTTAGAATGGCGATCATTAGAAAATCTGGAGACAACAGATGCTGGAGAGGATGTGGAGAAATGGAAACACTTTTACACTGTTGGTGGGAGTGTAAATTAGTGCAACCATGGTGGAAGACATTGTGGCGATTTCTCAAGGATCTAGAAATAGAAATGCCATTCGACCCAGCAATCCCATTACTGGGTATATACCCAAGGAATTATACATTGTTCTGTTATAAAGACACACACACACACGTATGTTCATTGTGGCACTGTTTACAACAGCAAAGACTTGGAACCAACCCAAATGTCCATCAACAATAGACTGGATAAAGAAACATGGCACATATACACCATGGAATACTACGCAGCCATAAAAAAACAATGAGTTTGTGTCCTTCATAGTGACACAGATGAATCTGGAAACCATCATTGTCAGCAAACTGACACAGGAACAGAAAACCAAACACTGCATGTTCTCATTCATAGGCGGATGTTGAACAATGAGAACACATGGGCACAGAGAGGGGAGCATCACACACTGCAATCAGTTGGGGGATTGCTAGGGGAGGGACAGCACGGGGTGGGGAGGGTGGGGAAGGATAACATGGAGAGAAATACCAGATATAGGTGATGGGGGGGTGAAGGCAGCAAACCACCTTGCCACGTATGTACCTATGCAACAATTCCACATGATCTGCTCATGTACCCCAGAACCTAAAGTACAATTTAAAAAAAAGAAAAAAAATTAAAATAGGGAAGGCTATGCAATAGAGACTATATGTGGTCGACAAAATAAAAAATATTGACTAGCAGATCCTTTAAAGAAAAAAAGTTTGTTGACCTCTATTCTAGATAATTTCTTATTTACCTACTACTTTCCTAATTATTTCTAGAGTATTATCTAATATACTACCAACATTTCCTTAGAATTTTTAATTTGTTGTGATGTTTTTCATTTCTGGAAACTCTGTGTAGTCATGTCTCACATCTGCTATGCTACAGTTTATACTTTGCTGGTCTCCACAGATATCCTTAGGGTTACTGTCTATTTTTTTTTAACATAGCATGGTTGTTTTATATTCTATGTCTGGTTATTCTAGTATCTTCAAATTTTGTAGCTCATTTATAGTATCTTTTGTGCTAATAGCTGGTGTCTTTTTTCTCATACTTTATGATTTTTTGAAAGTGAATTAACAGCATCTAGAATAAAAGTGCCCTCCTGTGAACAGCAGCTGCATTGGCTTCTGAGAAATGTTGAGTCTGAGGGCCCTGGGACCATACAGGTGAGGAGAACCGAGGATTCAAATCCTCTGGAAGCGTGGCTGTCTTCTGTCACCGTATCCCACAGGGGGCCCTGCAAGGCCCCAGTTTAATGTGAGGAAGCTCCCTAGTCTGTCGATCTATCCTCTGCTTCCTGAAAGGCCTCCATGCAAGATGCTTCAGCTTCCACGGCCCTTCTCGCCTCTCTGGGTTGCTGCTCTCCTTCAGTTCACCTGAGAATCCCTTACTCTCCTTTCTTCAATGCTTGAAAAGATATATTTTTAACGATTTTATTCAACAGTCTTACTTATTTTCAGCAGGAGGGGTGGTCAGGGTAACCCAGCCTACCATGACTGGAAAACAGAAATCAACGCCCAAGCGTTTAATCACTTTGTTGTCCCTCTGATAACTGGGAGTTCTTTCATTTCAATGTTAAGAAGCAGACAGAGTGTGCTCTTTTCCATCATCCAAGAACTGAATGAAACGCATGTTGTATGTAGTCCAGAACTATGATATTCCAGCTGACCCTGCAAAGTCCTAAAGCATCAGCTACTACTAAGCATCGTCTTACTGCCAGCAGCATGAAATCTCCCTATCCTACATAGGGATCCTGCTGGGGAAAAAAAAAAAAAAAAACAACTAACTATTAGAACTTTAATAGAGGGACATAATTGGATTTCTTTTTTAAAAAAAAATAAATGTTACTGCCATTAATAGAATTCTTCACTGCTCCAGAGCCTAAAACAGACAAATTTGCTAATGAGATATTTTAAAGCATCTTAAACATGGGTCTTCACTAAGATAAACACAAGGCTAGCCAACATCCTACCCACAGGAGGGCCGTGTGCTGCCTCCCGGCTGCTCCACACCCTCTTCCCTAAAATGACAAATCTTTCCACATGACAATAAGGCAGTCTCAGGGCAGTGATGACACCCTGCATAAAGAAGCATATGTATCAATATCATTTCCATGTCTTCCCTTTCCACACTGCCCCACACATTTCCCAGGTCCTCCTACTCAGACCCTCCCTCACATTTATAAACATGTGATCTTAACCAATTCTGGTCCAGTTACCTCATCAGCAGGTCACTCTCAGTCTTTCTATTCTATTTCAAGTCTTAAAAAATTACCGAAGACCACTGTAGAGCAATATCAGCAATGTACCAAAAGAAAGCAAAACCAGAAATCTAAGTAAAAGGAAGCATAAGACTTATGTCAAATAGGTCAAATAGCTTATGTTCTTGAGAATACTGGGAAATCTTTCCAATTGCCACCAAAACATCCATCCATCCACACTCACGGTCTTTTAGTTCCTAAGTATGATTTTACACTACGGGTACCTGGCCACGAATTCTAACACTGATTTCATATATATAACATGCTTCTATGTCGGGAACTTTCACATAATTTACACATCAATAACTAATTTATATATTGTCTCCACTCATAAGATTTTAGGTGAAAATATTAAGATTGATGAGGGGATGCTCAGATGAAAAAGGAAGGAGGAGAGGGTGTTTCTTAAAATAGTCTCCCCAGAACTAGGTGAATTTGTCAAATTCTGCATTAATAAAGAAATACCATGGAAAACAATTTAAATATATATAATTCAGTAAATTTCATGATGGAACTGTAACAAAAATTAATAAATTCAAGAAATTCTAACATAAAACAACAATAAACAGCAAAGTCAAGGGAACACCAAGAATGGAGTTAGCAAGGCCAGTATCTAGTCCTTGTCTCTGTATCAAACTTAAGAGTTTTGTCAGATGAATCAGTTTTCATTTTATTCTGCCAAACTCTTCATTTTCTACTCACAAAAGTATCCTCTCATTTCTCAGAGGGTACTGAAATAATGAATACTGATTATAACTCATGGATTCAATGAAGTGACAAAACCTAACATTTAAATAAATTGAGTTATAAAAATAATCACCCCCTAAAACTATAATCTAATATCTAACTTTCCTGTAAATGCCACATAAATAACAACACAAAGCCCTTCAAATTAATCTCTCAGAAAATGATAAAGAAATTGTGTATGTCCATTAAATACTAACTGTATGATTATAGTCAAAACAATTAACTTTAGGGAAATGAACCAAGGTTGCATTCAGTTTGGCATTTTAGCCTTTGTTGATTCCATGCAAGTGCAGTGGGGTTTTCAGTCCTACTTGACTCTCCTTGTGGGGATTTATCAATTAAGTCTTGTCTGCTACTAAAACTGTAATTGTACTGTACAGTAAGCTATTTACATGTCTGCAATAATTTCCTTTTCAAGATATACCAGGCTTCAGTTTTATTCTGTGAAATCATTTCCAATTACATATTTAATCTTTATGTTATTACTTAAATTACACACGTACCACCCTCTAGCCCAGATCCTGGCTGGAGACTCTGGCAGCAGCTGCCACACGTGTCAAAGGGCTGTTATTATATTCAATGGGAGCCACATGTACCAGTCTGCACAACACTTTGTACCCTGTGACCTAATTCAGCCTATGAGATCTGGCTAATATTTTAGGGTGAACCCTAGTGCTCATGACTCAGAAAAAGAAAATGAGTGTTCCTGAAATTAAAGCATCCTAGAAGACTCATCTCCTCTCCAGTTCCCAAGTAGGAAATTATTAGGGACTTGGAGAATCTGACAAGCTAAGCAGTACCAAATACTACTCTTGAAAATTTAGTGGTCATGGTTCACACCTGTAATCCCAGCACTTTGGGAGGCTGAGGCTGGCAGATCACCTGAGGTAGGGAGCTCAAGACCAGCCTGGCCAACATGGTGAAATCCTATTTCTATTAAAAATAACAAAATTATCTGGGCATGGTGGCAGGTGCCTGTAATCCCAACTGCTTGGGAGGCTGAGGCAGCAGAATCGCTTAAACCTGGGAGGCAGAGGTTGCAGTGAGCTGAGATCACACACTACAGCCTGGGTGACAAGAGTGACACTCTGTCTCAAAAAGAAAAAAGATTAAGTGGATACTGAAGGATAGAAATAAGAAAAAGATTCATATTTATGCATCTGGAAAGAAGGACTGGAAGAATGGTGGGTGGCATGGGTTTGGTACCTTGTCAGTTTCAGAAAGTTCAATTCCAGCATTGAAAGTTTGTTGTTGAGGGTGGTCAGTGATAAATGAATGCTAATTATTTGGGGGATTTTTGGTCTGCATCTAATAAGATAATTAGAGTACAGGAGAAAATGGCAGATAGGGGGCAGGACTAACTTGCAGCTCCTACTTAGACAAACAGAGCAACATGTGGAGATTCATATTGTGAACTACCACAGGAACATACCAGGAAAGTTGAGAGAATCCACAGACCCTTTGAAGGGAGTAGATTACTGCTGCACGCTTTGAAAGACAGCTGAAAAACTGTGAGTACCCAAAGTGTGGACGTGTGAAAGGGGAATTATCTGCCCCTGAACCACAGGGGAACCTGAAGGTCTGGATTGCGGGAGGAGGATTTGACCTTACCTGAAGCTGAGACAAATTCAGAGAGCCGAGCAAAATACACAGGTAGAGGAAGAAATGAGAAGAGTCCTGTGGAATCTGTCAGTCCCCAGAGAATGCATTTCTGGTTTTGTCTCACAGGAATCCTTGGGGAGGGCTGCCAGTGGAATTGGGGAAAGACCACAGGGAAAAGACCTCCAGCTGAACTTGGTAATAATTTCAAGTGAACCAGAAGTTTCCTGAACAGAACCCGGGGCAGGGGTTAACTCAGGAGCGCAGACAAGAACACAGAAGCCATGGCAGGTGGGGAGGTGTGAAACCTGTAAGCCCTGCTTGCTTTCTCAGCGGGAGGCTGGTAGCCTGGGGCAAGTTCTCAGCCCTGTTCACCCACTGCCTGGAAAGAAACTAAGTGCTGTTTGGGAAGGACATGGTAAGAATGAGACTGGCCTTTCGGGCTTCATGGGAGCTGAGCTGGGTGAAGCCTGTAACTGCCAGCATTCCCCAACTTCCCTGGCAACCTACATGACATAGCAGAAACAGCCATAATCCCCCTGGGAACATAACTCCATTGGCCTGAGAACTGCACCTCCATCTTCCAAAGCAGCTGCAGCTAGCCCTGCCTAAGGACTTGAGCTCAGACACACCTAACCCTGCCCCAACTTGATGGTCTTTCTCTACACACCCCAGTAGCCAAAGACAAAGGACATAATCTCTTTGGAGCTCTATGGCCCTGCCCACTGCCTAAGAAACCCCAATACTTATCCAGGTGACCCTAGGGCAAGCTTGTATCCTCCTATACCACCACAGCTGATGTTCTCTTGAAAGTGCCACCTCCTGGCTGAAGGCCAACCAGCACACTAAACAAAAATACAATGCAGTACCTTCACAGAGTCTACTTCACTCCCTTGCTACCTCCAACAAAATAGGTGCTGGTATGCATGGCTGAGAGACCTATGGACGGTCCACATTACAGGACTCTTCGTAGACGCTCCCCAGTATCAGCCTAGAGCAAGGTAGCTCTTCTGGTTGGCTAGATCCAGAAGAGAAATAATAATCACTGCAGTTCAGCTGTCAGTAATCCCCATCCCTAGGAAAAGGGGGAGAGCACCACATCAAGGGAGCACCTCATGGGATAACAGAATCTGAACAGCAGCCCTTGAGCCCCAGATCTTCCCTCTGACATAGTGTGCCCATATAAAAAGGAACCAGAAAAACAATTCTGGTAATATGACAAAACAGAGTTGTTTAACACCTCCAAAAGATCACACTAGCTCACAGTAATGGATCCAAACCAAGAAGAAATCCTCAATTGCCAGAAAAAAAATTCAGAAGATTGCTTATTAAGCTACTCAAGGAGGCACCAGAAAAAGGTGAATACCAACTTAAAGAAATTTTGAAAATGTTACAAGATATGGACAGAAAAGTCCCCAGAGAAATAGACAACATAAATAAAAAATAATCACAACCTCTGGAAATGACACACTTCTGACACACTTATCTGACTTCAAACTATACTGTAAGGCCATAGTCACCAAAACAGCATGGTACCGGTATAAAAATAGACACATCAACCAATGAAACAGAATAGAGAACCCAGAAATAAAGTCAAATACTTACAGCCAACTGATCCTCAACAAAGCAAAGAAAAACATAAAGCGGGGAAAAGATACCCTTTTCAACAAATGATGCTCAGGTAATTGGCAAGTCACATGTAGAAGAATGAAACCAGATCCTCATCTCTCACCTTATACAAAAATCAACTAAAGATGGATCAAAGACTTAAATCTAAAACCCGAAACCATAAAAATTCCAGAAGATAACATTGGAAAAAACCCCTTTGCAGAGGAAAAGAGACACACACACAAAAAGTTTAAGAATAAAAAACATTGGAAAAACACCTGTAGACATTGCCTTAGGCAAAGACTTGGTAATCAAGAACCCAAAAGTAAATGCAACAGAAACAAAGATAAACAGATGAGATTTAATTAAACAAAAAAGCTTCTGCACAGCAGAAGAAACAACTAGCAGAGTAAACACACAACCTACAGAATGGCAGAAAATCTTTGCAATCTGTACATTCAATAAAGGACTAATATCCAGAGTCTGCAAGGAAGTCAAACAAATCAGTAAGAAAAAAACAAACAGTCCCATCAAAAAATGGGCTAAGGACATGAATAGATGATTTCAAAAAGAAGAAATACAAATAGCCAACAAATATATGAAAAAATGCTCAACATCACTAATGATCAGGAAAATGCAAATCAAAACCACAATGGTATACCACTTTACTTCTGCAAGAATACCCTTAATAAAAAAAATAATAGATGTTGGTGTGTATGCAGTGAAAATAGATCACTTTTCCACTGTTGGTGGGAATGTAAACTAGTACAACCACTATGGAAAAAAGTGTGGAGATTCCTTAAAGAACTAAAAGTAGATCTACCATTTGATATAGCAATCCCACTACTGGGTATCTACCCAGAGGAAAAGAAGTCATTATTTGAAAAAGATACTTTGCACAGGCATGTTTACAGCAACACAATTCACAAGTGCAAAAATATGGAACTAGCCCAAATGCCCAGCAATCAACAAGTGGATAAAGTGAGATATATGTATCACATATATATGTGATTCCTATTTTGATGGGATACATATATATATATATATATATATATATATATATATATATATATATCTCACACTTTACTTGTTTATACACACACACACACACACACACACACACACACTATGGAATACTAATCACTTATAGAAAGGAAAGAAATAATGGCAACCTGTATGGATGTAAAGACCATTAGTCTAAGTGAAGTAACTCAGGAATGGAAAACCAAACATTGTATGCTCTCACTCATAAATGGAAGCTAAGCTATGAGGACACAAAGGCATAAGAATGATACAATGGACTTTAGGGATGGGGAGCAAAGGGTGGGAGGAGGGTGAGGGATAAAAGACTACACATTGGGTAACGTGTACACTGCTTGGGTGATGGGTGCACCAAAATCTCAGCAATCACCACTAAATAACTTATTCATGTAACAAAACACCATTTGCTCCCCAAAAACCTATTGAAATAAAAATAAATGAATAATGTAGTACAAACTCATCAGTGATGAAAATGTTCCAAATTGATTACTATAATGTTTATACAACTATCTGAATATACTAAAAACCTTTGAATTGTACACCTCAAATAAGCGACCTTTATATGTTAATTATATCTCAATAAATCTACTAAACATAAAAAAGATATGTTTTTTTCTTTTATCTGTTAATGACATGAAGTATAGGAAAAACAGATTTTTCTAAAGAAAATGTATGCTGCACTCCTAGAATTAAGTGCAATTTAATCATAATGTATTTTTATATTATTTATTTTGTAATCTTTTATTAATATTTTTTTGTCTAGTTCACAACTGGCATTGGCCTGTAATTTCCTTTAACATTCTGCCCCTTCTGGTTTTAGTTTAAAGGTTTTACTAGCATCAAACTACACTGAAGAGTGTTGACTGCTTTTCTACTTTCTGGAAAACTCTATAAAATTGGAATCATTTGTTCTTTTAATGCTTGACAAAACTAAACTCTAAGCATCACATGGGTTTCTGGTGTCTCTCTGTAAGAGAAATTGTACATAATGATGCCACTGCTTTGATAGTTGCAAATCTATTCACATTTTCTATGTCTTCAAGCCTGATTTTGAAAGTTATGGATTTTTCCTAGGTAATTGTCCATTCCATCTAGGCTTCAAATTAGTTCTTCATTGTACTCTCATATTATTCTACTCACTTCTCTACCTGTGATTTCTCTTTTCTCATCCTAAAATTGTTTATTTTTATCTTTTTGCTTTTTTTTCTTGACCAACTTGCTTATGGCCTATCTCATTAGTCTTTTTGAAGAATCTACTATTGGTTTTGTTGATCTTCTCTTGCTCTTTTATTAACATTTTAAATTATAAGTATAGCTTGTTCATTTTAAGCCTTTTTTATTTTATAATATTATCAGTAAGGCTACAAAAATTTCCCTCTTTGGGATATTCACATCCTATGAATCTGATGTAAAAGTATTTTTTAATCATTCAGTTCTAAGTATTTTCTAATTTCCAATGTGATTTCCTCTTTGACACCTGATTTGTAAGTACAGGTTTTTAATTTTCCAAGAATATAAGATTTTTACTTTTTAAAGGTCTTGGACAAGGGCATAGAACTCACAGAACATGAAATGAATGAAAATCGGTTCTTTGAAATTCTTTTAATACTTTATGATTTGAATGGTCATTTTTGGAAAGTACTTGAGAAGTGTGCAAATGTGGACAGATATACGTATACATGGCAGAATCACACTGACATTTGTCTGTGTGATGTGTATTTGTGTGTCATCTGCAGCTGTTTTCTAATTACAGTAGGAGAATTGTGTATGTGAGACCGAGAACAAATGGCACACAAAGGCTATATTTACTATGTAGTCCTTTACAGAAAAATGTTTGTAACCATTTTCCTAACTGTATATACTTAGCACCTTAGACATTTCCTTTGCGGCAACTGTCACAAACAGAAATTAAATGTAGAGCTGAGATTTAATGATGACCACTAAAATTTATAACAGCACAAACAGAAACTTGAGAATAGAGAACATACTGTCATGTAGGCATACGTCTACAACCTGGACAAACTGCTTGACCTATTACAAGTGCTCAAGTACCTGTTGCTCTATTGGAAATCCAGAAATTAAACATGCAACCTATGGTTTGGATATGGTTTGTCACCCGAAATCTCACGTGGAGACTTGCTCCCCATTGTGGCAGGTGCTGGGGAATGTTTGCATTATGGAGGTGGATCCCTCATGAATGGCTTGTTGCCCTTCTAGGGGTAATGAGTAAGTTTTTGCTCACACAACACAGGATTGGTTCTGGTGGATGGATTAGCTCCTAAGAGAGAGGGCTGTTATAAAGCCAGGATGCTCTCATCATGGCAAGGAGTTTCAGGCCCTCTTTGCATACCCGATCTCTCCTTGACCTTCTCCACAGGTTTTTACACAGCACAAAAGCCTTCACCAAAACCTGAGTTGATGCTGGTGCCGTGCTTCTTGTATAGTCTGCAGAACCATAGCCAAATAAACCTCTTTGGCTTATAAATTACCCAAGCACAGGTATTCCTTTATAGTAACACAAAATAGACTAATTCAATGCATTTCTCCATTGTCCTACTCAGAGGAATCTCTTTCATATGCTTATTTTACTATCATCTATGAAAATAAAAATTCACTATTTTTAAAAAGCAGCATTTCTAAGTCCATGTCCCTTATAACAAGAGTTATCAAAAAAGAAAGTCACTGGTCAAATAAATTTGGTTAACAAAATATTCTATATAAACCTCTGTAAGATTTATAACGAGAGGATTAAAGATTGTGTAAAAAGTGTAGTAGATGAAATCTATTTAATTATTTATAACTCTGCATATTCTCAAATTAGGTGTAGATCCCAATTCTCCTAAAGTGCTTGTTAACATTTTTAAAAACACTGTTCAGAAATGTAGCTACAGCAGACAATGGAACTGGAATTGGGTCAATTTCCATCTGATTACACAGGGCAGGGAGTCACTAAACTTTTGGTAAAGAACCAGATAGTAAATATGTTAGGATTTGTGGGCCGTGAGGTTTGTGTTGCAACTACAGATGGTCACTGACTTTGACGGTTCAACTTAGGATTTTTTTGACTTAACAATCAGTTTATCAGAGTATTATGTTATTTTCGACTTATAACTTACAATGGGTTTATCCAGAAATAAAACCATTGAGTCGAGGGGCATCTGTACTCAACCCTGCCACTGTAGCATTAAAGTGATCATTGACAGTACATCAGTAAGTGTACATGGCTGTGTTTCAATAAAACTTTATTTATAAAAACAAATGGTGAGCTGGATTTGTTGCAGCGGCCAGAGTTGGCCAGCCCTTGTCCTAGGACAGTGGTCCCCAACCATTTTGGCATCAGGGACCAGTTTTGTGGAAGACAATTTGAATACAGACAGGTTGAGGGGGATGGTTTCAAGATGAAACTGTTCCACCTCAGATCATCAGGCATTAGTCAGCTTTTCATAAGGAGCACGTAACCTAGATCCCTCACATGCCCAGTTCACAACAGGCTTTGCATTCCTGTGAGAATCTAATGCCACTGTGGATCTATAGGAGGTAGAGCTCAGGTGATAATACAAGCTTGCCTGTCACTCACCTCCTGTTGTGCGGCTCAGTTCCTAACAGCCCATGGACCAGTACTGGTCTGTGGCCTGAGGTTTGGGGACCCTTGAAAATTATCTACACTCTGCTGCCTTGTACAGTAGCCACTAGTCACATGTGGCTATTAAAATTTAAATTACTTAAAATTGATAGTTCCTCAACCAAACTAGTTATGTTTCAATTGATAAATAACCACATATGACTAGCAACTATTAAAATGGATAACACAGAAAAACATTTTCACTTCTCACTAACCCTTTATAGAAAATGTGTGGGTGTGTGTGGGTGTGTGTGAGTGTTGAAGTATAGCAATCATTTTGTTTCACACTAGTTTTTACATCCAATTTGCTGGTAATAGGTGGCAAAAGTGCCCGAATAAAGTAATGTTAAGTCCAAATGAATATGCTCAGTTGAACAAAAATACTTTCCAGTAGGCTCATAATTTAAATTTAAGTAGAAGAACTAAACCATTCAGCGGGATAAAGGAGACTGTGGTAATTTAATAAGTCAAGAACCTCCCTATTGAAAGCAGAGCAGAGAGCTAATCTCTAAGGAATAATAACCATGTTCCAACTTATAGAGTAGGCTTTAGTTTTTATCTGCCAATGAATTATTATTCTTTAACATGTTCTTAAATCTTACAATCAAGACTGGAAAATTGAAAAGAAAATAATCATTCGAACAGAAGCAGCATTAGCAACAGCTACTACCTTTCATGGTTCACCTCCTATGGCACAGCAAATAGGAAAGGCAGGAGAGAGCTACGTAAATGGAAAGTCCATCAGTGCTTCAGGTTATGAGCTATGCAGCCATCTGTTAAGATATCATTTTTGCTACTACAGCCTCAACTTTAGAACATATTAAATACGATCTCAATTCAGAGGATTTAAATTCCACAAACAACGTTGAGAAAATACCCACATTTCCAACATTGATATTACCCGTACAGAACTGTGGTAAGCTCTTTTCATTCACTAACAGATAAATTACAGTTAAATTGTCAGAACTTACCTGGAGGGCAAGGAGGAGTATTTGGATTTATATGTATAAACATGTGTAAGTATGTGTGAATATAGATAGATCACCTCCATTCAAAAAAGTCATATTTTTCTTGACCTAGGAGCCTTCCAGGAATTTATTCTAACAAAATTAACAGCAGAAAACAAAATGGGATATTTTCCTATTCATTCAGGGTTAGAAACAACCTCAATGTCCAAAAGTAAGTGAAGGGTTATAAATCACAGAAATATACACAATGTTATCTATGTAGTTCTCCAACACCACGCTAAAGCCACATATTTGTTGATCTAGAAATACAATCTCAACTACAAGAGAAAAAACTAGGTTAACGAGACTATCCATTGCGTGTAGTTGCATTTTTGAAAAAATGGCTACATACATACACATAGGCATATATGTATATACACTGCATACGCACAAGGTTATTGTAGTATTTGTGAATAAAAAGAGCCAAAAATAGATATAAACCATTTCCTTCTACTTAATTCCAGTTCCTTGGGTAATGGAAGTCCACCCAGAGAATTTTTTTTTTTCTCATTAATATATATTTTCAACATTAAATGAACTGGGTAATTTTAAATGGGGGCAAATGAGGTTTAAAACTATTAGACTGCCAAAAAACCTAAATTATCCTCAGAACAAAGCTTGATGGCTATAATCCCATTACTCAAGTGAACTACATGAAAGATTCTGTCTTAGACACATCATGGAAGTCATTCCAAATAAAACACGTCCAGGTCTACATAAGTTACCTTATATAGGAAGAGCAATGCTTAGAAACTTGACCACAGAATAAAGTTCACTGATGAAGGAATTTGACAGATGTTAGCCTTTCGTATAATTATTTTTCTCTTACAATACCTAAGACTCCATTGTCACAACAAAGTAGGTTGTTATCACAGCCTAAGAACCATCATCACTGCTGACATTAAACATTTTTCATGATATACCTTTATGATGTACCATGTAATTACTGATTTTCTTCACTTAGAAAGCCAACAATGATAAGTCAAGAGCTGTCAGACTCCCTGACAGATGATCCATGCCTGTCCTTCTCTAGGAGTTGGGGCTTTCAAGAGTTCCATTAGCACAAAAGAGGGAGAAATACTTCTGAGTTCCACCCCTTCCCTAGATTCCACAAACATGGAATATCTATCAGAAACACACCCATTGGGTAAGAATGATTTGTTAGGTAGCTACAGTAGGATACAGGAATACTAATACTACCCACCTTTGTTTTGTGAAAAGCATAAACAAAAGTATGCTTCTTAGATTATAAAAAGCTTGATACATTAAAGTTCTGATTGATTCAAATAATTATTTCAAGATCATTAATATTATATTATAATTTTAACATATAAAGAGCTTGGTACATTAAGTTTAAAGTTCTAATTGATTCAAATAATTATCTCAAGACCATTAATAACAAATATCCACCACTTTCAACTAAAATGAACATTTTAATTGAAATTAAAATTAAAAACAGAGGAAATGTTAAAAGTAAGAATATGCACTTTATTCGTTGAATTATTTTAAAAATCGTGGTTTACTATGCATTGTAGAAGAATAAAACTACCCATTAATTTGCTCATCATGATAGGAAAAACAATTACCGTGCTAACCTGAGACCTACAAGAAGTTTCAGCAAAACTCACTGTAAACTTCCTTTGCTTTCTCCAGTTCTTCTCCACCCAATTCCTTGAACTCACTCCAATCAAGCATTCATCTCCATAATGCCCCAGACAGTTCTGACAAAGTCACCCATGACTTCCACACTGCTAAACCCAATAATTATTTCTCAGACCCCATTTCACTGAACCCATTAGCAGCATTTAATACAGCAGTTCCTTTCCTTCTTCTTGAAAGACTTTGTTCTAGTTGGTTTCCAAAATGCCAACCTCTCTTGCTTCTCTGCTTACCTCAGTGGCCATATTTTCTTGATCTCCTTTGCTGCCTCTCTTCTCCCAAACTTTTACACAATGAAGCACCTCCACACACCTCGAACTGAATTCTTGAGACCACTTTGCTATCTCTTATCAATCCTGTGACCTCATTCAGCCTCACAGAGTTGAGAACACTACACAGACTACTCCTAAGTATTTTTCTCCATACTAGACCTTTCCACTGATTTCCCAGACAAACATATTCAACTGCCCTCAGGATATCTAAGAATTATCTCAACCCTAAAATGCCCAAAAAAAATTCCTTATCCCCCTTCCACACCTGCTCCTCCTATGGTCTTCCTCATTTCAGAAATGGCAACCGGATCCTTCCAATTGCTTAGATCCAATCCCAGGTCTTACCCTTCTTCTGTCCCACATCCAATGCATCAGCAAACTCTGTCAGGTTTACTATCAAAATACTATATGCCCAGAATCTCACCACCGCCCATCACCAATACCGCAGCCTTCACTTCAACACCCCCATCATCTTTTGCCTGGATCAGCGCCCCCAGCTCGTAGGTGTGCTCCTGCCTCCATGCCTTTGACTCCTTTCAGCTTTTGTCTCTGCTTACTCCAGCAGCCATACTGTTCTTTTTTTTGTTTTTTTTTTTTTTAAGCTGGGACTACAGGCGTGCACCACCACACCCGGCTAAATTTTTTTTGTTATTTTCTGTAGATAACGAGGTTTCACCATGTTGCCCAAGCTGGTCTTGAACTCCTAGGCTTAAGCAATCCACCCACTCTAGCCTCCCAAAGTGCTGGGGTTACAGGCGTGAATCACCATGCCTGGCCAAGACTCTTTATAATGGTAGAGTATTAATTACTATGTCAAAGAACAACAAGACCATTACATGAGGGACCTAGAGAAGTCAAATACACAGACACAAAGAAGATATCCTTTTAAAAGGTAAACCAAATAATGTTACTCTTCTTAGATTCCACCAATGACACCCATTTCCCTCAGAATGTCCTAACAATGCCCTAGACAGCTGCAGGATAAGTCCATGTTGTCTCTCTGGCTCCCTCTGCCACTCTCCCCTCCAGCCACATGCTGCTCAAATGCAGTGGGGGCCATTGGCCTTTGCATTTTCTGGACCATCTGCCTGAAACACAATTTCTTCAGATATAGGGTGATCATATAACTTTACCCCCTAAACCAAGGCACTTTGGGGAGTATAAAGGGGAGTCTTAAAACTATGCCAGAAAAACAGATGCAAACTGAGACTGCTCCAGGCAAAATGGGAGGTGCCGTCTCTTACCCAGACCACCCCATGGCTCTCTCCCTGCAAGTCGGTTCCAAAGTCAGGTCATTAGAGAGCATTTCTTTAACCACCTACACAACACAGCAGCTTCTCCCCTTCCCACCAGCCATGTTTCCTCATCCTGCTGACATTTCTCAATAACACTTACTACTGAACTCTAAGAAAAAAATGTTTTCTAATAGTCTCTCTGACCTTTAAATGCAAGTGCCTTCAAAGGAGTAAAAGAATTGTTAGTTGAATATGGCTAAAAATAAATTAGAAAAAAATTGCTCAGGCAACATTTCTAATATATCACAATCTCAGTACCTTCACACACAAAAAAGTTGATAAGCACTTTTAATTACAAAGCGATATGACCATGTAGGCAACAGTATCAGGAATTTTTTAGCAGGATGGTAGGAAAAAATTAGAAGTTTTCTATCAAAAACTTTAGCATTAACCTTGAAAAAACATCATTTCATGACCTTACAGAGTTGCTAAGAGGGTTAAGAGAGGTAATTCATACCAAGTGCTAGGCACTCATGGAAAAGCACTCAATGGACATGAGCTTTTGTTACTGGAGAGGCTGCTTAGTATTCTGGTTAAAATATATGACCCACATTTTGTGTAATAAAAATCACGTTAACAATACAAGCATTTCTGGCTGGGCACAGTGGCTCACACTTGTAATCCCAGCACTTTGGTTGGCAGAGGCAGGTGGAACACTTGAGTTCAGTTCAAAACCAGCCTGGCCAACATGGTGAAACCCTGTCTCTACTAAAAACACAAAAATTAGCCAGGCATGGTAGCATGTGCCTCTAGTGCACCTGTATTTCCACCTACTCTGGAGGCTGAGGCAGGAGAATCATGTGAACCCAGGAGGCAGAGGTTGCAGTGAGCTGAGATCACGCCAGCCTGGGTGACAGAATGAGACTCTGTCTCAAAAAACAAAACAAATAACAAAGCAAACAATACAAGCATTTCTAAACATGTCTTTTCAAAGTGGTCACTCTATGCCCAAAAAAGCCTACATTATATCTCACACGAAAACATCATATTCATCTTGAAGAAAGAAATGATGACATTATGCCTGTGCATATTATACATGTGTCCATGGGCTGACACCTTGTAAACATATTTTAGGTAGCTTATCACAAACCACCAGTCATCAGAGAAAAGATCAAATTGGAAAACTGGACTGCTGTAAAAGAAAATTTGAAAATAGTTAACTATGACTTACCACAAGAATTTACCGTGGGGCAAAGACTTTTCTAAGCACAGAGAGCAGGAGTCTCACCCTGTCAGTGTTGCAGATGTTCTCTTGACCTTTATCCCCTCCGTCATCACCTTTAACCTGGACAACTGTTCTTTGTCATGAGAATAACAACAGAAACCAAATAGTCAACTTCTGTGTGGTCCACGAGATGTTCACGGTCACTCTACCTGTCATTGCAAAGTACTGTAAAGACTTGACTGAATGTTAAAGGGCTGACTTTTATGGAATCGATCACATCCGTACAATCTTGTAGTATCCTGTGTCCTCCTGATGCCCACTTCCTACCTACAGGAGAGCCAGTGTCACATATTATTTGCTGGCTTCAGTATTTGTTTCCATCTTCTTCCCTGTTTTTCCCTGTATTACAGGGACTGGAAGGCTTAAAGCCATATTTCTTAGAATCCTTTATTACCAGGATTTTGGGTGAATTCAATCAACAAGATGCATTTGCTTAAGATTGGGAAGACAGAGAGGAGACAGAGCATGCCGAGACCACATTCTACTATTTCGATCTGGCTTCACAGGTGTAAGCGTGCTGGGATGTTGGCATGGGCTCCCTGAGGTCTCCTGAGTAGCAGCAACAGTGCCGACTCCGGGAACAAAGCTGCAGCGGCATGGACCTGAAGCCTCTCTAGGGCTTGCTGACTTCTACTCCTTCCGCTTTCCCAATAATTTCACAAGCACCTAATTTTCTATTTTAAGTCTTTATACTTGAAATTAGTTTCTGTACCAGCTATTAACATCTCTCAGTGTCCACTCTCCCTTCTGTGTTCAGCCTGTGCTACTGGAGTGGGAACTCTACCAACCATACTCCTCCCTTGCACGTGGCTCCCTGCTGGGTCCTGCCAGCAGGGAGAGAGGCAGAGAGGGAACAAGAGACTCCAAGTCTGGAGACAAAGAAAGAAATATGCTCCTTCTTGTTTGCCTCCTGTCTGCTTGCAGTTCCCTTGACAATCACTTCTTCAGCCTAGCCTTGGGGATGTCTGTGTTCAATGAAACTTTATTTGCAGAAAGAGATGTTGGGTCAGATTTCTCCTGAGGGTTGTACTTTGCCAATGCCTGCTCTAGAGCTTTCTTACTCTACTTTTAGTTTACCTAGTTAGCAAACAATTCTTAACAATGAAACCACTCTGTTCAGATACCAGATGTGGTTTTTATCTCCTGAGCAGAACTTGACGGTCACCATTTCCTGCATGGAATTCTGACTGTTCCTATAGTTGGTATCAGAAGTAGTTCTAAGAAATATTCCAAAGGTGAAAAACTGGTGTGAATTATATCTTTTGCTTGGATTTGAAGGCACTGATGACCTAATCATCAGTGAAAAAAAGATATTAGCTGTCCATGTAGGACCAAAACAGCTACTGAAATGATCATTTATGATCTGCTTTCTTTGCCTTTGCAGTCATCATCCTGCCTCTTCTCTGGAACCCAGAGGTGAAAACAGATGCACTATTCTGGTATTCTTTTCTCCTAATGTAGCTAAGTTTCCCTGGAGTTCTCAAAATCAGAGATAACTGGCCACACTCTAGGGACAGCAAATTATTACAAAAGAAAAACCCAAGTGATACAGGTCTTTAAACTGGAAATTAATATTTATCAAAGACAGAGGCACAGAGGATTACTCACATTCTGCCTCTAGGCGTGATAAAGTAACTAATATTTGAGACTTGTAAACAGCCAGAAAAGTGGGAAAGTGTATGAAATACATTGTTTCAGACACTGGTTAACAGGCAACACAGGATGACTATCTGCAGAAGAAGAGTTCATGAGGTGAGTCAATGACAGCTGAAGCCTTCTGGCTGTAGGTACGTTTCAAATTGTGATTCAGGGAAGAGGAACCCAGAGGATGATGTTCTCACTGTTATGAGGAGACAGAGAATGCTGGGTGGCTAGGACCTGCAGAGTAGCATGTGGGAGAGAAGGAACTGCACAGAAAAAGAACTCAAGCATCTGTAAGGGTCCCCCTTGGGTCTTTAAGCAAATGCTAATTTGTGCACGTACACAGGGACATAACTTGAGATTTGGGGAAAAAAAAACCCTAAAACAGTTACATATGTTTTTTCATATATATATATAAAAAGAACTATCAGTGCTGTAAGTTTCAAAAAACACCCCAGGGCTCACATGTGATTGGAAGTATTTAAGTTCCAACCATCCACAGTGGAAAAACTATCGTGAGCACCTAGGGTCTTAGGCAGCAGCACCAGTGGGTTGTAACTTGGCAGGGAAGCTGCAGTAGTTCTAGAGTAGAGGCTACTGTAAACTCACAAGTAACTACTTGCCAGAATGCAATGCTCTTTAAAAGAAAACAACAGAATCTAGACACTCAACCACAAAATATTAACAATAACCATCATAAAATAAAAAAAAATTACTAGACGTGAAATAACAGAAAAATGTGACCTATAACAAACAGAAGAAGTAAGCAAATAGAAGCAGATCCATAAATGACAAAGAAGTGGAATTAGCAGAGGAGGAATTTAAATGAGCTATCATAACAATATTGAAGGATTCAAGGGAATGCTTAAATATAATGAAGAGAAATGGAAGAATCAAAAGGTACTATTACAACCAGAAATAACAAATTTAATATGAACAAGTCCTGTACACTGAAAACTACAAAATACTGCTGAGAGTAATTTTAAAAGACCTAAGTAAATGAGAGATATCCCACATTCATAGAATGCAAATATCAATCCCATTAAAGGGTCAAATTGCATAAAATCCATACATAAATTTGGGGGAAATCTCCATAAAAATTCCAACAGGCTTTCTGGAGGAATTTATAGCCTGATTCTAAAATGTATACAGAAATGCAAAGGTCCTGGAATGACAAAAACAATCTTAAAAAAAATGAAGTTGGAGAATCTCGAGACTTGTTATAATGTTATCATACTGAAGACAATATGGAATTGGGCATAAAGAGGGATGCATACACAAATGGAATAAACTAGGGGGTCAAGGAAAAGAGTCACAAATATGCTTAATTGATTTCCAACAAAAGTACAGGTATTTCAATGAGGAAATAATAGTATTTTTCACAAATGATGCTGGAAACACTAGATATTGATATGGGATATAAACTGGACCTCAATCCTTACCTCATACGATGCACAATAATGGATCACAGATTTCAACTTATAAGCTAAACCCATAAAACTCCTGGAGGAAAACACAGGAGGTACTCTTCCAAGTCTTAGAGTAATTACATATTTCTTAAAGCACCCAAGTTCTAATCATAGGAAAAGAAGAAGAAAATGAAAAAGAAATTTGGACTTCAACAAAATAAAAAAAAAACTTCTGCTCTTCAAAAGATGTTTATACTACTTTTCTATTGTTATGAAACATAATAACACAAATTTAGCAATGTAGAACACCACACACATTTATAATCTCAATTTCTGATAGGAAATCCATGCACGGCTTAGCTAAATCTGCTGCTCAGGACCTCATGAGGCTGTAATCAAGGTTTTGGCCAAGTTGGGGTCTGACTTGAAAACCTGACCAGTTGTTGGCAGGATTCACCTCCTTGTGATTGTCGGACTGAGTTCTCCATTTTTCTGCTGCCTGTAGGCTTGGCCACGCTCAGCTCCTAGAGGCTGTTTGCAATTTCTTTCCACATGGCCCTCTGCATAGCCCTTCTCACAACACAGCAACTTACTTATTAAAGCCATCAATGGAGAAAAGCCTCTCACTCCAGTCTGCTAAGATGGACACTTACATCATACAAGGGAGTGACATTCCATTATCTTTGCCGTATTCTACTGGATAAAATTAAGTCACAGGTTCCACACACACTAAAGGGGAGGGAATTAGGCAAAGGTGTGGACACCAGGAGGGGGGAAGTATTGGAGGTCACCCTAGGGTCTATTTTCCGTAACACTGGTAAGAAAATGGATAGGCAAGACAAAGATTGGTTTAAAAAAGATTTGCCACAGACATCTATGAAACAGGGTTTACATCCAAATTATATTTTAAAAAACTCTTAGAATTCAGTATTTTTAATAGCATAAAACCCAATTTTTAAAATGGGCAAAAGTTTGACACAGACTTCAACAAAGGAAGATTTTTAAATGACCAATAAGCGCAAGAAAATCAACATGATTACTCATCAGGTAAATATAACTTAAAGTCTCATGAGATATTATCAATAATACACACTAGAATGACTAAAATTAAAATGACTGACAATATCACATACTGGTGAAGATATGCAAACATGAGAACTCTCAAATAATACTAGTGGGAGTGTAAAATGGAAATTATGTGGCAGTTTCTTATAAAGCTAAACATGTATCTTCCCTCTAATCTAAGAATTTTACTCCTAGATATTTACCCAGGAGAAACAAAAACAGATGTCTACCAAAACTTGTACAAAAAACCATCATAGCAACTTTATTCATAATAACCTCAAACTGAAAATAATTAAAATGTCCTGTAACGGGTGAATGAATAAAAAAATGTGGAATATCCATAAAATAAAATACGCAGAAAAGAAAAAGGAATGAACGGATGGTAAACACAGCAACATGGATGAATATCAAAATAATTGTGTTGAATGAAAGAAACCAGACAAAAAGAGAGTCTTCATATGAAATTCTAAGCAAGCACAATTAATCCACTGTGTTAGAAAGAAGGTCTGTGGTTGCCTGGGGATAGGGAGGCTGGAACTTTCTGAGATCATGAAAATGCTCAATATTTTAAATTGGGTGGTGATTACATGCATATATACATTTGTCAAAACACATCATCATGTACACTTAAAATGGGTACATTTAATTGTATGCATGTAAACTATATCTCAATAGAGTTTAAAATCATTACCTGTGATCGATTTGTAAGAACTGTCTATTAAAGCCAAGTCTGTGGCAGGTCATGCAGCTGTTGAAATATACCATTAGGGAAGAAAGAATACAAGATTAAGGATAGGTCAGCCACTTCTCACTGCACTGGGAAGCTTAAAGAATGACAGTTGCAAAATCAGAGGTCAAGAAAAAGTCAGAAGACAAGAGAGTCTCTATGACAGACGAAGAAAACTTCTTCTCTCAGAGCAGCCCGACATATGCAGCCTAAAAAGCTAATTCTGTGGGTTCTAGAATTCAATGAATGTTATAGTCATAGACTAACCAGGCCTCTTCCATGAAAGTTAGGGCCCTGATGGGAAAGAATGGGACCTTAAGAATCTGAATGAGGACACATGTATTGGTCTGAATGAATCCAAATCGCTTGACCTTCAAATCCCATTAGCTCTCCTTTGCCAGCAGCATCAGACCCTCCTACTCACTCTCTGAGGACAGGCTTGCACTGTGTCATGTCGGGAGAGCCTGTATTGACCCTACTTCTAATATTACGTTCTGTACCATTAGTAGGGTAAGGATAAACAAAGAGACTACCCCCTATGCAATAAATAGTTCAAACTATATAACCTTTTCTCAGAAAAATATTCCCGAGGGAATCTGTAGATTCTGTTTCCCAAAGTCATCTAGGGGTCTAATCTAGGGGAGCAACTCTGATGTGCCCAATCAACAGCCCCCAAAGTAGCTCCAGCCTTATACCATTTCCAGCCAGCAAAATGGGAAGAGCTAAGGAACCAGGGCAAGAGATTTCCTTCTCGCACCTCACTTCTGCTCACATTCCAACAATGAGAATTTAATCCCACGGACACATCCATCCACAGGGATGCTGGAAAATGTAGTCTCTGCCACAGGCATCATTAATGAATTTTATCTGATTCCATTTTCATTCCTCAGTAGCCATTCCATCAGTGATTGCTCATACTTATTTCATAAGACCTTTTGTGTTAAAGAATTAATGCTTTGCTCTGAGCAAACACATCTTTGCCAGTATATCTTTCTTTGATGGCTCCTCAAAAACAATAACCTTTTGCTTATTCCATAAGTTGAAACACGTTAGAAACAGCCACACTTTTATCCAAATATGTAGCAAATGTCTTTTGTTTCACAATTTGTTCAATTACTTGTTTATTAGAAACCTTGCCAAGTGCCAGTAATTAATTCCTTTTTATGACAGAGTAGTATTCCATCACATACATATACCACAGTTTCTTTACCTACTTGTTGTTTGATGGACATGTGGGTTGGTTCCACGTTTTCGCAACTGTGAATTGTGCTGCTATAAACACGTGTGTGGAAGGATCTTTTTTGTACAATGACTTCTTTTCCTCTGGATAGATACCCAGCACTGGATTCCTGGATCAAATGGCAGTTCTACTTTTCGTTCTTTAAGGACCCTCTGCACTGTTTTCCATAGTGGTTGTAATAGTTTACATTCCCACAGTGACCTAGATGAGACTGGAGACTATTATTTCAAGTGAAGTAACTCAGGAATGGAAAACCAAATATTGTATGTGTTCACTCATAAATGGGAGTTAAACTATGAGGATGCAAAGGCATAAGAATAACACAATGGACTTTGGGGACTTGGGGAAAGGGTGGGAAGGAGGTGAGGGATAGACTACAAACTGTGTGCAGTGTATACTGCTCAGGTGATGGGTGCACCAAAATCTCACAAGTCACTGCTAAAGAACTTACTTATGCAACCAAATACCACCTGTTTTCCAATAACCTATACACATAAAAAATTAAAAGAAATACACACACACACACACACACACACACACACACACACAAACACACACACCCTGGCAAGGTTTTGTAAAGGTCTTCCACCCATATTCAACTTAATTATTGCTACACTGTGTTCTCTATATTATTGCAGCAGGAAAGCCAAATGCTCTCCAAATGACTCAGCACTTTTTATCCTTTACTAGCAAATACCAAAGACACTTATCATTCACTACTTTGCAGTAGATTTTGTGAAATTTTAGAGTAAATGATTAGATTACTACATTCTTTATAAAATAAACTGCTGAATAAGTTGTAGATTTTTATTCTCTCAAGATTCTTAGTCTCATTAATGCCTACAATTTCATATTACCACAGCTAATATTTCAAGATACCATATACATTTTCATGCTTAATGATAATAATCTTGTGAATAATTTTGAAACTTGCTTAATCTGTCAGATAGATCACTGTTTTAACTATCAAGTAGCTGAGAAGAGCTAGAACTGGCACACATATTGGGCAAAGCCAAATCATTGCAGCTTCTGCCTACAATATTGTTATCCTCAATTCACTTTTTTGTTATTCTCACAATTCAGCATCTGTGACAGTCACTTTAATGAAAACTAACTCTAGTCCACAAGTCCATTTAATCAGTACACATGAATGACAGTATTTCACAATTGGCTAAAAGCAAACAAAAGAGTGAGAGTCCCAGCAACAACCTTTCTCACTTGAAATGCCACATCTCTCTCCTCCCACCCATTCCTCTCAAACCAATATCTGGTCAGTGTGCCAGGAAAAAAAATGGGAGGTACCAGTGGCAATTGTTATGTATTATCAATAAAGCTAATCTTGCAATACTTTTTTTAACTGAAAAAATAGGAAATCACAACTTTTTTCCTGCATTTTAATATATCATCTAGTGTTCCCCTGAGGTGCACACTATCACCCCCTTTATTTCAAAGACCACTGATCTCATCTATATTATGGAGCTTAGAAGTTATTTTTGTAGCATATGAAAAACTCAAAACACAGAGATAAATCCTAATTGTTTACAATATTTGGAGTCTGAACCCGGCCATACTTACTGGTCTACTGAAAGTGACTGGGGCCAGGTCTGGATGTTTGAGGTAAGCCCCTTATCCCCTCACACTTGTACGAGAGATGAAATAGAGAGAAGCCAGGCCAAATGCTTCTAACTATTGGGCCATTTTCTGTGTGCCTTTCTTGTCTGCATCATCATTGGAGCCCTGAGACCTTAAAAGCTCAACTTGGGAGCTCCACCAGAGCTCTACTGTATATCTAATTTATTGCCCTAGGATACTGCTTCTATCCCCCTCACCACTACCAAATGCAATTTTAATGAGAATAGGAATGGCTTTAACCCAACTAAAGAATGAGTGGGAGGAGAAGGCAACAAAGGAGGGGAACTTCCTAAGTAGACACTAGTCAGAAATATGGAGTGCCCTTTTGAATAATGAACAAAAACGTACATAGAAAGTGTACCTCTGCTCAGTAGATACTGAATACATTACAGTAATTATACTAAAAGATGAAGTTCAAAATTGATTACAGAAGAATCATTCTTAGGAGGTTAAACCAAGGCAAGTCAGGTACACATCCATAAAACCTTCTCAGTTTGGCATCACAATCCATTCTTTGGTTTAGGTAAACCAGAAGTCTCAATGGGTACTGCAAATTTTATGTGTATATAGAGGTAAAAGTCCATCTCTTGGACTCCAGAGAACATCTGACATAAGGGGAAAACCAAGACTCATTTCTGAGTTACCTCCAGAAAAAAGAGGCTTTTTTCAAAGTTGTAGATATCTTTGAATCAGAAAATCATCAGAAAAAATGAAGCCTCAACTATAGACATTGTGGCTGTGTTCTAGCCATGGCAGGGGGGAGGGAAATTAAGTATAGAAGCCTTTACTTTATTGCTTCCCTTTAAAAGCATAATTAACCATGCCAACTGCCCCTGGCATTGGCTAAACATAAATGTTAAATATACTGCATGGAAGGGTGCTGTGGGTCCCTGCCAGTGACAAAGCCCTTGTTAAAAGCTCTGACAAATGGAATCTCACTGCTCAGCTTATGTTTTCATATCAAACCACTTCACAGGTTACTGGTGACCCTCAAATCAGCTCACACTGCTGGTCCCTTCAGTGGCTTTTATGCCATGATAGGATGGGTTCATGTGGTGGCACTGGGACATCAGAGAATTAAGTGTATATGTATCCTATTACTATATAAATGTATTATTATTTTTATCATTTTAAGACAGAGTCTCACTCTGTCAACCAGGTTGGAAAGTAGTAGCATGAGCACAGCTCACTGCAGCATCCACATCCCAGGCTCAATCAATTCTTCAGCCTCAGCCTCCCAAGTAGCTGGGACTACAAGCATACATCACCACGCCTGGCCCATTTTTCCATTTTTTGTAGAGAAGGTGTCTCACTATGTTGGTTAGGCTGGTCTCAAACTACTGGGCTCAAGTGATCCTTCTGCCTCCGCCTCCCAAAATGCTGGGATTATAGGCATGAGCCACAGCACCTGGCCTTACTATATAAATTTAAACAAAGCTTAACACTTAAATATTAGCTTTATTCTAAAGTTTGTGCTAGTAAGAAAATCATACCTGTTTCCATAGTAACTCAACCACCACCATGTAATGTAGGTCATAAGAGGTTTCATTAATATTTCACATTTAATGATTAAAGCTAAACAAGATTGAAACTATCCCATTTTAAATGCACAAGTCTAGATGAATAAAAGTATTATCATGGAGCATATTCTAAGCTTACTGTTTTGATGTTTAAAGATAAGGCTTTCTGACATCCATTCATAAATATTAATATAAACAGAAAATAAACACAGTTGTTTCATAATTGTTTTTTAGCAAAACATGATCCCTGGTTATCAATGATAGTAGAAACAGAGTTTAATCCAGTTCTAGCAAACACAGGTTCGAAAAGCTACTTACATCCAAAGAGTCCTCCTTCAACAAGATAAGGGCCATATTCTGTGATACCAATCGGCAGGAATACCCTGAAGTGGAAGAAGAGACAACATGTAAATTTCTCTTTCCTTCTGTGAGCTCCTTAAATTCAACCTCCTTGATTATATCTGCCACTTTAAGCCTACTGGCTTACACAGAGGAATAGGGTAAGAGTGTGGGGTAGGAAAAGTAACTTAAATTGATTTTGATTCTTGTATACAGATTGGATAAAACTAGTTGGGAATGTCTTTATAACTAAAGGCTAAAATAAATACTTTCCAATTTTCTGTGGATTTTTCTTGATCTCTGTTATCCTTGTATAACATTAAGATAAGCCTTGGATTGTCTAAAGTGACAGTGAACACTTGAGGAAGGCAGTGGACCCCAATGGTGCTCCTAAATCAGCACACATATGCCCACTGGGATAGTCAGCTCCCTCCCTTCCTTCACAACAGTAGCTGCTTCTCACAACAAGTTTCAAAGGAATACACTGAGGGAGTCACTTTTCTTGTGAAAAATTTAATCTACATTTCAAAAAATTTTTTAAAAAAGTCTTCTTTAGAACAAAAGTATTCCTAGTTTTTATCAACAATTTCTTTACATTTTCCAGGTTAAGCAAGACATTCTTTTCTGCTTTCCCTCCCAGCGGAGAACATATTTTCTAGGAAGCCCTGGGCTCTTTCCCACTCACATTTTGCCCTGGGTGAGCACTCATGGACCAAGCTGAGTGCCTCTTGGGATGCCTCCCCTCCAGTCCGCACCCTCTGAGGAGGGGAGAGCGCTCTAGCAACTCCAAGACCACAGGTGTCCTCCCGGGCACTGGTCTGTCTCTCAGATCACCCTGCTGTCTTCTCAGTGCCTTGGGAGGTACAATGACAGCTTGTGCTTTCCACCAGCCCACAACTCAATCTTTCTCATCGAGAAAAAGCAAAACAAAAAATCCTCCCCCACAGAAAATCGGCCCTCACAATTAGTTTTGTCTCAGCCTCTTAAGATAATGGATTAATGACTATAGAAAAGGGAAATCAATCATCCGTCTTCAAGCAAGCAGGTGACAATCTCAAGGAAAGTCTTGGCCAATACTGTTCTTATAGCCAGGGGGAGCCAGGATTCTCCTCACAGGACAGAGAAGACATCCTTTCCACAGAGGCTACATGTGGCTAGAAAAGAAGACAGCATTTAACTGAGGGACAAGGATCAGAACTGCTGCATTTATGTGTTCAGTCTTACTCAGCAGGTTCTCTTTTTATCCCTAAGAAATCCTCATAACAGGCACAAAATGAAATTCAAGATAGACAAAAATTAAGACCAAGAAAAACTAAGTTGTGGTGGGTTTTTGGGGAATGAAGAGGTTAAAGGAAACAGTAAAAAAAATTTGTTTATTTCAGAAAGTACATCCTTCCTAAGGACTGTTATGTATTTTGTAAAGCACCTCAGAGATCAAATTTTAAAGCATAAAATTATCGCTTTTCATCCAAATGTTAATTTTTTAAAGCAATATAAAAAAGACATAGTCAAGGCTGTTAACAATAGTTATCTCAAGGGAATCAGATTACTTCTCTTCTTAAACACATATTGTTTTTAAAACTAAAACAAACAATAATTTTAAATCACAATACCACATGGGCAAATACCTATTAAATCTCTAAAAAAAAAAAAAAAAAAAAAAAGGTGGGGAAACAAGAAGCAATTTTCTATACATTTACAAATTACAAACTAGTTCAAGTCTGTATTTTAACAACAGTGATGGATAAAAGTGAGACCCTTTCAAAATGTCATTAAAAACTCTGCCTCGTAGGACTAGAATAATCAAACTCTTTGTTTCCCATTAAAATTTGACAAATGCATTCTTCCTTCCTACATGTTGTTAGATTAGATCCAAAGGGGAGGTCTACACTTTCTTTTCACTTGCAAAGGGGATATTGCAACTTTAATCATTTCCCTCTATGTTAGATTTACTCTTTCTGCATCCCCAGAGACTTCCAGCAACTTCATGCAATGTAGACTGTTACAAATTTAGTGTAACTAATGCAAAAGGATTTACTGGTAGTTTTTTATTTGAACAACAGCTGCAGAAGCTGGCTGTAATTTTTAAGCCCTTGCTTGCTGCTTTATTTTATATTTTTCAATTTAAGCAAAATGTCGTTTGACAACTGGAAGCTACACAAAGATATTATGGAAAAACTCTTAAGTCTTTTTTTTCTAGCCATGGCAGGGGGGAGGGAAATTAAAAAAAAAAAAAGAACTACTGACACATTCATGAATTGAAATATACAAACTAAAGGCTTCTGAGAAGAAACAAGTTAAGGGTTTTTTGTTGTTTTTAGTTTGGATACCGAAGTGAGATTTTGCTTAGAGAATTATCACTCAGAGCACTTGCACTAGACAGACCATGGAAGTTTAACCCTGCTAATTGTGGCTTAACTAATATAGCAAATTAAATTGTGTCAATCCACATTTGGTATGCTTGATTTCTAATGTTTTTGGATAAAATGAGATCAACTCCTGGAGAAGAGCCAGGTATAGAATGTCAATCCACACTTGTAAATTGAGGTCTACTTCTTTAATCTCGCAATCTAACAAGACGGCCATAAAATGACTGAGAGGAGAACCTCTGGGATTTCATTTTTTACTACAGCTGAAATTAACAGTATACTCCAAAAGGGTTTAGTCTTTCTACTACCTGAGTACAATCAACATTCCAAGAAACCAAAATATTACAGAGCCTATGGTACTTACAGCAGGATTTGATTTTAACACAATAAGATAATGCTTCACACTAAAAAGTATTGCCAAACCAAATCTCTCAGCTCTCTCGACCAGTTTCCTCCTTAAAAAAGAAGGACACTGGTTTTGATACCAAATCCAGACTTCTCTGAAGAGACTGTTGAAAAAGTCAGGAACAATGTATCCTTACAAACCATGTACCCTGAGATCACATCCACCAAGCTACCCATCACTGGATTCGACATGATACCAACCGGCAGGAAGCACATTACTGGTTCTCAATAGCTTTACAGAGAACCTGGTCAGTCAGTGTTTGCATGTGTGAAAAACACTGGCAGACAACAAGAATGCATGACAAAAGAGGGTCTTTTAGGCTATTCCTCGTGGGATCAGAGAGCCCATCCAGTGCCCCTCATTATCCAGAGAACCAGGGAATGCTGAGGCCTTGTCTGTGGACCACACACCTGCGCACCTCTCCCTCGAGACCCTTCAGGCCCTTCTTGGGAACCCTCACCATACAGGAGAACGCGCTGCCTCAGCCTCACCTCAAGGCTTCTCCTCAAGATGGGACATCCTGACCCATTCTATGCTCAGTCATTTTTGTTTTAAACAAATTCTGAAGGCTCAAGTTTTAAACCTGTCACATCCAGGAAGACTTCCCTGATCCTTTACAACTCATATTTTTCCTTCTGAGAAATGAATATTGTGTGTTGCGGTTAAGGGCTCAGATTTTCAGCTTTCTCACATCTGTGTGATTCAGGATAAGTTACTTCATCTCTCTGTGCCTTAGTTTTATCTTTAAAGGGGGATAATGCCTTTTAAATTCTCCAAGGAAATTAAATATAAAACATATGTAATGGACTTAGGCACAGTATCTGGCACATAACAGATAACATTTGCTAGTAACTATTACAAAAGCCAGTCATGATTAACATCTACACTGCACAACTGGTACTTCCTCATATATTTCATTCTCTGATTTGTCTCATAATTAACTCATCCCCCAAGTGTGGAACGTAAGTTCCCCAAGCTTATAGCGGGGCACCTAGTAACAATGTTAGCTGCAGGTAATCAAGAAATATTGGACTGAAACTTCTGTGAAAAACAGCAGTAAGCCCGGCTACACCTGAGAATGGCAACGTGCCTTCCTTTTAACAAACAAGAAAATGTACAGGCAATTTATAGGAGGGGCAAATGATATATTTAGTCACTTCCTAAAATTCAACTTAAAAGATAATCTATATGTATCTCATAACATCATGTTGTTTACCTTAAATATACACAATAAAATTTATTACAATTAAAAAAAAATAAACCTCTAAGACCATAAGAAATGGTTTAAAAGTATCAAATGATGGTTAAGAAAATGCAGGGAGGGTGGGGGAGAGACTTGGAATTCTAATTCAGAATGGTTTAATATGAAAGCTAATTCCAACTTAATTACTTTAAAATGGAATACACACTAGGATTTTGTTCTCACTCATCCGACATCCATTTTAAAAAAAAATTACACACTCTAAAAACTCCACAACTATTGCATAACTATTTAATAGATGCTTTATCCAGTGGTAATAAGGAAATAACCACTACGAGATGCACAAGGGCTACATCTGAAATTTCACTTTAGACCAGCTGATGCCAAATTTTTAAGCTGAAAAAGAAAATCACCAACTCCTCAAAACAGAGCTAGTTAGCATAAATTCAAGCACAGCATTGCAGGATTCTGGCAACATGCCAATTTCAAGCTACTAAAACCTATATGTAAGATGATTGTCAATCAACATAAAATTCACTGGCTCACAGGAGACACATATGCCCTGGAACTTGATTTGACTAAGTGTATTTTTTTCCAAGGTATGAACAAAAAGTTAAAGTTTAAAAATAAATTCTCAAACTAGGAGATATATATATTAAAAAACCAAACTCTAAAAAGAGTCAACACCCCCAAACACCAAACATAATTAATTTCACCAAATCTGCAGACAAACTCTTATGGTACATACCACTAAGATAATGCTGCCAATTAAAAGCATAAGAGGCAATAACCATAAGACATCCCCATTTCAGAGACATTAAAATGTAAAAACAATGTGCACCTTAGAATGGATGAACTACAGTACCATTCTCTGTGGTCTTCTAAATCAGATTTAAGAAAACATTCTTTGCAAAAGTTATATGAATCCCTCTAAATAAGCCCCACACCAGAAGTCAAGAGCCCTGAGACCTAGTACCAGTTTGGTCTTAAGTAGAATATATAGCCTTGGGAAACGCAGAATTTCCTCCTCGAGCTGTAAGACTTTTCATAAAGGAGACATTTATGCAGCCAACAAACATATGAAAAAAAAAGCTCAACATCACTTATCGTCAGAGAAATGCAAATAAAAACCACAATAAGATACCATTTCACACCAGTTAGAATGGCAATAAAAAGTCAGGAGACAGAAGCTGGAGAGGATATGGAGAAATAGTAATACTTTTACACTGTTGGTAGGAGTGTAACTTAGTTCAGCCATTGTGGAAGACAGTGTGGCAATTCCTCAAGGATCTAGAGCCAGAAATACCATTTGATCCAGCAATCCCATTACTGGATATATACCCAAAGGATTATAAATCATTCTACTATAAAGACACATGCACATGTATGCTTATTGCAGCACTGTTCACAATAGCAAAGACTTGGAACCAACCCAAATGCCCATCAATGATAGACTGGACAAGGAAAATGTGGCACATATACACCATGGAATACTATGCAGCCATAAAAAAACGATGAGTTCGTGTCCTTTGTAGGGACTTGGATAAATCTGGAAAACATCATTCTCAGCAAACTGACACAAGAACAGAAAACCAAACACCACATGTTCTCACTCATAAATGGGAGTTGAACAATGAGAACACATGGACACAGGGAGGGGAGCATCACACACCAGGGCCTGTCAGGGGTCGGGGGCTAGGGGTGGGTTAGGAGAAATACCTAATGTAGATGACGGGGTGATGGATACAGCAAACTACCATGGCATGTGTATACCTATGTAACAGACCTGCACACTCTGCACATGTACCCCAGAACTTAAAATATAGTTAAAAGAAGAAAGGACTGTTTATATGTAAAGATTTTTTAATAAAGAGGTTTCAGAAAACACTCTAGTATAGCGCCTGGCACTTGCCAGACACTCCAGTGACTTGCTGTCTCCCTTTTTTCATCTAGAAGGAGAACTGCTAGATATTTGATCTTCCCAAATATCTTCTGAATACCTTAAAACCCACACAGGTTGCATGAAAATATGAAGTATTATGGACAGGTCAATAATAATTAATACTACCAGGGGTGTGAGGGCTATATGACTAGAAAACAGGCTTAAAAACACACCCTGTGTCTGGAGCATGACCTCATACTGCTGACAGCTGCCACCTGTGGTCTGACACTAGTAAGTCTAATAAAATGTCTGGACATACATGCTTTCCCGAGCCTTCCGCATCATTTGTAGGTTCAACAGATACCTTAAATCATAAAACGACATTTAAATTCTCTGCATCACCCAGGGCTACAAACTTGAGTTCCAAAGGCAAAGTAAATAAATAATTCAGACATACCTCTCTCCAAGAAATCAATTCTCTAGCTGTTAGAGGCTTACCTAGTAACAACCAATATATGTTTGAATCTGACTGCTATACTAGATAAACCGTGAATAAAGAAAACCTCCAAGATAAATACAAGACTTTGACAAAAAGTCATCAGCTTATAAAGCATCATCTTCTAGTGGTCTTGGGGAGTATCTGCTAAGAAAGATCAAGAGATAGCAAATGATATGAGTGGTTCTGGCACCAGTACTACACATTACTATACCCTCTTAGAAAAAAGTACAAAATAATATGATTGTTATTTTTTAAAAATTGTTTGGACAGGTATCAATTATCTCACAAGGCTCAGAGCAGCCTCATTGCATACAAGTAAAACTCTCCTTTTCAAGTAGTCATCTTTGTGTTTTCTGGGTTGATTTTCAGCACTTTGCTTTCTCTTGTGTTTATCCCAAACCTAGCTAGATACAGTCAGGTATAACAAAATGAAAATGCAAACAAAGGGCTGCATGTCCTCCCAGGGGCCGGGCGGTGTGGATGAGAGGTGGTGAGAGAGGGCTGTGACCCTTTTCCAGCCAGAGCACAGCTAAGAACGTGCTGAAGATAGTTTAGTCTAGGCCCAGCGACAAGCATGGGTTATTTGTACAGCAGGAACACTCAAGGTCTGGAAAACTAAGAAAGGTTACCACTTTATGGCTCAATTTTAATTTAAAGAGGGGTTACCCACTCTTTTTTCACATTGCTCTAAGAGGGTGGAAAGCGTACCACCTAAATTTTAGGTAAGTATTTCAGAGTAGCAGTCAACTTAGCATGCCCTCTGTAAACAACAGGGGCTACAGATCTATAGCAGGTATTTTAGGCTAAACTTACATGAAAAATAATATGTAAAGGGCCGATCTATATGCTTATATAGAAATATAGTATATCAAAAGCAAA
Source organism: Plecturocebus donacophilus (assembly GCA_004027715.1). Taxonomy (NCBI): domain Eukaryota; kingdom Metazoa; phylum Chordata; class Mammalia; order Primates; family Pitheciidae; genus Plecturocebus; species Plecturocebus donacophilus. The sequence continues at coordinate 16,550 of PVKP010005112.1, read as the reverse complement.
TACTCTTCCCCAAAACCACGCATCTGAGTGACAGCCAGCACAAATCCAGGGACAAAATTCATGGCTGATACTTCAGGGATGGTTTATGAATCCCACATCACTCTCTCATGGGCTTCACTTCAGTTGTTTGCGAGCCCAACTTCCATTTAATCAGCTATATCCCTGACAAGAAATGATTACTTGGCTTTTGTCTATTTTTTTAATCGAATTTCCCCAAGAAGGCAGGTATTATTCACAACTGAGGTTATAAGAGAGACAAAACTGATTCAAAGATAAGGTTTTCAGGAAAGGGACACCCTTGGATTATGGTGAAAATATTCCAAGAAGACTACTCTGATAAGGACTACAGTCACTTAAACGCAGAGGCTCTAATAGGTTTCTTTCTACAACACAGAGCACAGACATAGAAACAGATCTAGAAATAGAGTCTATTTCTAGCAAGATATTGTAAGGTATGCAGTCCTTATGTGTTCATTTCACCACATATGCACTGGGTCTTGTTACACCATAATGGTGATCAAAGTACCAGGTAATGTTTAAATATTTCAAATAATCAAGAGTAGATTTTTAAAACGTGAGTAGCTTCAACTCCTTTTCAAACTTAAAATATACTCCTTTAACAACGGCACAGTTATCCTGACTTAAATTCTTTTCTTCAGTTTTCATTTCTGTGATGCTCTGTAAGCAAGAAAACTGTCAACCAATCTGGGAAGAGAAAGACGCAAGGCTCTTAGAAAAGCTCATTAATGGGTAAAACCATTAAAATGGTTATAATATAATAATGCGTACTTAAAGCTAGTGAAAACAAGCTCTCTTAGTCTCAGGCTAAAATTTTGTGGAGAAAGCAACAAGAAAATAAAAGTTGTCAAATCCTGAATTCTACACCCTATGTAAGTGTCTTTAATTCTTTTCTAGGATTTAGGATAGTTTTAATGTTCATAACAGGCATAAGGGCATCTTCATTTGATTTGGATCAATTTTTCTTAACCTTGTGAATTAAAGTCCTATAAAACATTACCTGTCAATGAATTTGAGAAACATTTAGACACAAGATACTTGAAAAACAAAAACCAGCATCAGGAAATTACTTTTAAAAATTATTACCTATATTAATTGCAGTTTCTTGCTTGTCTCCTGTCAACACCCATATTTTAATTTCTGCCTTCAACAGAGTTGCGATGGTTTCTGGAACTCCTGCTTGAAGGCGATCTTCTATGGCTGTGGCTCCAAGTAGCAGTAAATTCTAGATTGAAAAAATATCTTCAGTTAAAGACTGGCACAGACTTAGGAACAGCACTAACAAATTCTGACAAAGAAAGGCAATCAAACTGTTCTGAGACAGTTATTCTATTTCCTCTATTTTATTCCTATGTCTGCAGATGGCATCTAGATGGGTGGCATTTCCAAATGCCTTGCAATGGTGGACTCACTCTACACACACAGGCAGCCCAGTACTCATCACTGATTTCTTGATACAGAGGCTTGTTAGAATAGAAACTGTCTGGCAGCAAAGCAGATGGGCAGGTTATCCTGAGGACTCTGACAGTACCTGAGCCCTCCCTCTCAGTCCACTAAAGAGTAGCACATTACATCACATTTAATGAAGGGGGAGAACTCATTCTAGATGATATACTTACCTGGCAGAATACAAGTAAGAGACCTGTGGTTCCAAGGATTTGACAGTGAGAGAAAAAAACCTCCAAGTATCTTAAGATTGAGGGTAGCTATAAAATGTTGCCCCTTTGGGTCCTCTTCAAGGCCCAGGGCAGATCAGCTCACGCTGAGGATGGATGTGGATATGTGGTTCCCTCCAGCTGCCTATGCTCTACCTGCTGGTCTGGCAGATTCCAGAGAATGTACAAAGGGCCTGCTCCACTTACCCACCACATCCCAAGCCTCTCCAGGACATAGCATCTCTGCTTGGTCACAGACTATGGGAAGATCCAACTGCCTCTTGAGCATTCTCCATAGGCATGTCACCATGTCACCTATTTCATCACCTTTTTCTAATTCTGAAAATAATTTTGGCTATTTCAAGTAAAATAGAGCAAAGGAACACCTGAATTCAGTTTTGTTCAGTATTTTAATTCAGTACATTAAAATGACTCAATGTAAATAACTGAATATAAAACTTAAACAAAAAACTGAGTATAAAAAAGCAGAGGAGAATTTTTTGAAACCAACAAAGGAATGAAAAAAGTAAATAGGTGATGGTTTCAAAGTTATGGAAACCAGGCGAGACATGGTGGCTCACACCTGTAATTCCAGCACTTTGAAATTTGGGAGGCCAAGGCATGAGGACTGCTTGAGCTCAGGCATTTGAGACCAGCCTGGGCAACACAGCAAGACCCCATCTCTATAAAAAAAAAAAAAAAGAAAGAAAGAAACTTAGCCAGGCATGGTAGCATGAGACTGTAGTCCCAGCTACTTGGAAGGCTAAAGTGGGAGGTTAGTTTCAACCCAGGAGTTTAAGGCTGCAGTGAGCTATGACTGCACCACTACATTCTAGCATGGGTGCTGGGTAACAGAGGGAAACCCTGTCTCTATATTTTTTTTAAAAAAAAAAGGTATAGAAACTGGAAATTGGATGACTCTATGGCTGCCAACATGAAACAGAAAAAGCTGAAACCCAGCTCCCAGACTTGAAGGAAACCAATAAACTGAAAGCGAGCTAATGTCTTAGGATAAACTGAAAAGAACAACAAGAAAATCAAAGTAGGCAATGTGGAGTAGCAATGGCAAAGCTTAAGTATTATTAGAATAAGTTAGTGTGAGAATGCTTAGCATGTACGACATCTAACCAGCCTCCACAGCATTCTCGTTGCTCATGTAACTCAACAGGGTGAGCTAATCTCCTTAAGCCTAATCTTAAGCAAATCCAGAAAGTCACTAATGCTGTTTTTGACCTGATATTTCTTAAGCTATCATTAATGCTCAGCTGAGGGTGGCTAACCTTTCAGAAAAACCATGAAAATTAAGAGCTTCTTAAAGCAAAGAAAATGATTCAGAGCTAATGGTTTATTCAGACACAAGAAAAGAGACCATCCCTACATAGTAAAAGGAGTCCTGTTCAAAGACTTTGTGAAATAGGTGGTTAAGTCCTTCATGGAGCTGTAAAGACTGTATCGTGTGTGGTTACCTTCTCAATGATCTCGTAACACTCTTCCAACCGTTGAGCTCTGTCCTTCAATATGGTGCTGGCTTCCTGATAGACTTTCAGCCACTCCTCATACTCATTCTCAGAGAGATCAGCATAAGCCACACAGAGAGTCCGCAAACCTGCAAGACAGCCATTGGTGAATGGAGGCAGGCAGAACATGTGACCTCCCAGGGGACAGCCTGTGCTCCCTTTTCCATCAGCATGCTCAAAAAATTGAAGAGACGCTCTGCTTTAAGTCCCTCTAATTCAACACTCCCACATCTACCAAGGGAAATTTAAAAACAACTCTCCTGTATTCTAGTATAAACTACCTCTTCTGTAAGTTTGAGAGTGTGCCCAAGAAGTCAGAAGAGTGAATTCTCCATGGCAGGGGGGTTCAGGAGCTGGGCATGATCTGTGTGCAGTACACAGGTTTCAGCAAGCAGAGAAGGTGGGAAGTGTGTTTGAAGACAGAAAGAAATGGCCCCATGTGCTAACCCATGAAAGATCCAGGCTTCCAGGCAGCCACACCCATGCACGTGCATGTATGTGTGCATGTACTCACATGTGCATGCATGCAGAGCCAGGGGAACACACCAAGGCCAGAAAGCAGCAGTCAGCACTTGAGCATGGCTCCAGCTATCATGACACTCACTAGCAGGAACACCTGACATCAGTGTTGTTTACAGCCTTCCAGGAAACTCCTTTCCTGCTCACTATGGATTCCATGAATTATTGTTTCCTTAAGTCATGGATAAGCCAGTGACATAAGGACACCAAGAGAGGGCCAGGAAAATAACCACATGAGTTTTCTGAGAAAAGGAATAGTGACTAAAGGTGATTCTACATGTTGTGCATTGGCCTGCCTCTCACTCTGCACCACTGCTGTTGAGTGACAGAGGCATCTACAGGTTGACTGAGTTTGGATTTGGCTATGCATCTCGTCACTGCCATGGGCACAGGAGGGGACATGGCAGGCACTAGAAGAATGTGCTCCTGGAAAGCAAGACAACATGCCTGAAAGTACAGCTCCAATGGTCAAAAACAGCATTTCCAAATTCCACTTACCTTCCGTGGCAAAGTATTCCAGATGGCATAATGTTTCCTCCATGTATTTTGAGTCTTTTGAAAGTCTCTCAAAAATTACATTATCCTATAAAAAAGGGAAACTTTATGACGGGCAAACCCTTCAGTAAACCTTCCAGCCAGCATGTTAAGCATGGCTTTGTTTCTGTTTATCTAACACGCATGAGAATACCCAAGTGGGTAAGTAGGAATTTAGCATTTGGCTGGGCTCAGGCATGAGCTTTGGAAAACAAATTGGGTATGAATGTGTCCAAGAAAACCAAAATCTTCAAAGCCAAACAAAAATGTCCTGGGAGAACCAGAAGTACAGAAGAATCATTGGGACACACAGGTGCCTATAGTCACCAAAATTTGCGAAACTCATATCCCAAAGTTTATCAAGCCTTTGTGCAGAAGGGGAAAGGGTAAAATGCACATCTTAAGTTACTCAGGTATAATCTTGCTTCCCAACATGGAAGGAGCTCCTAAGCAAGGAGGGCACAACCCAGTGGGCACTGAACTAGAAAAGGACTAGTGACTAATATATATATATGTGTTTCTGCCGAGAAACACACAGGTGCACAGTTCATCTGCCTATGACGGTTTCCATGACTGGCAAGCACGGTTGGGGGACCAGATTCCACAGATAATCCATCAAATATATTACAAATTGCATAGTTTTAGGCTACTACAAAAATTTTCTTAAACCGAGTTTGGTTTTTGGAGAGAATTAAATCCTATAAAAACAAAATACACCCTTGCAGCCTTTTCATATGCACCTCTTCCATACTGACAGCCCTCCTCTCTCTAGCACCTCACACTGACACCTTTTGTACTGGATGTGTTACTTAGAACACAATGGCAAATGAATAAACAAAAAGTTTTAAAAATATACCATTTGAGAACAAAACCTAGATGAGCTTAATTCAAGTCATTTTACTATAAACACAGAATTCGTTAGTAAGTCCAATCATAATGCCTTTAGAATTCCCAAGCATGCCTTCATTTTTAAAGCTCTAGTCATCATGTACTCAAACAAAACCATCCTTCTTTCCACAACTGGTAAAGATAAGTGATACTGTCAACCAATTACTAATCCTAGGAGAGCTTTGTATTCTTGACAGAGTCAAATAAAATAAGCTTAATAATTCTTTTCCTCAATACATAAGACTACAATTTAACAGGATATAGTTTTATAAGTAAGATTAATAAGCAATAACACCTTTCCTTTGCAATAAACCATTTAGATGTGGTTACTAGAAGGTAGACAGGACAAAAAGCCTGACCTAGGAAACTGATTAAAAGGGGCAATAATAATGCAGCTACACATGGACATTGCCTTTGTACCTACAACACAGCTCTCTATGATGCATGAAAAAACCCATAACAATTGAGAAGAGGTGCTAGAGAACCACTATAAATCAGAGTACTTAAGATAATCATAGGTCAACACAAATTACTTTATCTTCTCAAAGTCAACACACGATGCTGGTGAAACTGGAATAAGAATTCATATTACAAGGATTTTGCATGACACATGCAGTCACTATTTCTGAAACCATCTATTGGCTAAAAGTAAGCTTTATACCAGCCATCTTTGTCACACTGCCCTGAACCACCATTATCTTCAGTGGGCTTTTACTACTAAGTCAACTTTGCAGCCTACCTGAAAGAGCCTTTCATCTTCTGGGCAAACAATAAGGGAATGATGAGGAAAGCAGTTAGAAAAAGCAGCAGATGAGAAAAGCTGCCAAGAACTCTGCTATATGCACAACGCTTCTCTGATACTTACAGCCCCTTTGCAGTAGAGTCGAAGTTGTCCTGAAGGAGTTCTAACAATTACAGACATTCTTTTTCTGTCACTGGGAGAGTGAAAAAAAAAGTTAGCACTGGTCTGTTTTCAGGATGTATGTCCTACAGCTGAACACCCATCAAAACAAAAGGTGGGCTGGGGCTCCTAAAAATGGCCAAGCTCTATCTTTCCCTACTCTTTTCCTCAAAGTAGGACCTGACTGTGTACCTCCTACTCTTTTTATTTACATCTTATGAACATAAGCCTATTTCTTTCCCTGCCATGAAAATGAACTAGCACCGCTATTTACAGGAGGAAAAACAGAAAAGGAGAATTCCAGCACTGACAGTGCACAGCTGATTGACTGCTGACTCTACTCTCTAAGCTATGAAGTAACCTGCCCAGTAGGTAGCAAAGTGGGAGACTCGGTATAGACCCACTTAACTCGAAAGCTCCTCCCTGTGTCATCTTTTAACTGGAGTACAAAGAAATCACAGATCCACAGAACACTCCCAATTCAGTACCAAGGAACTCTCTCTCCCCTCCCTGCAACTTCCTTACACGTCTTTCCTGCTGTCCAAACCTCACCCACCGAACCCTCAGTGAGTCTCCACTGCCTATGAACTCTTCTTCCTGTTCTCCATCCACCTGTCCAGCCTCACCTCATCTCTCACCAAACCTCCCACGCACCACCATCAGGCTTCGAGCATACACGGGGACTCACCATTCTCTTCTTCTGCACATTCCAATCCTGCTTTGCCAACATTTTTTATCCCCAACTACAACACTCCAACTACAAAGGGCCCTAGATCACCGATGTCTATGGCCTTTCAGTGCAGTGATTTCCAATAAGTCCCTAAGAGTTGGGGAGAGTCTCTTTTCAGCTCTGGCTAAATTCCCACATCCTAACCCATAGCACTCTAGCTGACCTGGATTTGCATTTTCTCTCAACTATCTCATAGGTGGGCACTCCTCGCAGTTCTTGAAACCCATGTTTCAGTTTTTCAATGTGTAAAGCAACTGCTTCAGGGGAGTATTATCAAGATTAAGTGGCATTGGGAAAAAGATGAATCCATGAAAAAGAGAATCATCACTATAACCACAAATAATCTTTCTGTTCTTTCTTATTCTCCTATATATATATATATATATATATATATATACACGTATATATATGTATATATACATGTGTATATATATATACACATGTATATATACATATATATATATACATACACACACACACACATGCATTTTAATAATCCTTATATCTCTATCCATATTCACTTGTTTTTCTCAAACTCCCTTTACTCCTCCTCTATGTCTGTCTAATAACTCTGTTCCCAGTTAATGCAGTCACAGGGCACTGCACAGTTTCCAACAAAAGATGGGGCACAAAACGGTCTGGAGAGAAGCCTAGCACGTCGCTCACCTAGACACCCAGGGACACTGTGACCACTTCCTACATGAGCCACCACCGTCATCAACCATCCCTCTTCCCCTCCCCATTGTTCCAAGTCCAAGCCTGCAATCCTTGGAAGACCAGGGCTGGAAAGTACTTCCTACACAAAGATTAAAAAAAAAAAAACCTAATCTTTATTAAAAATAGCTTACAAAGCAGACAGAGCAATTTGTTAATCATTTAACAAAGGTTATTTAAAAATCCACCTAATTTTAATAACAGGTAAAGATCCTTTTGAGATAGCAACAGAACCTTGCTTTAGCACTGACAATTCCATGTTAAAAAGAGGCAAAGAAACAAAATTTGAGATATGTTTCCTTATAACAAATTATGAATGTCCTATGCGTAAAAAATGTACAGCAAATATTTCTGGGTCTTACTTTTTAAAATTGTACTGGGGAAGAATGTTTCGGAATAAGTCCAGGAAAACTGCCCTATGTCGACCCAGCCTCTAATGGGATGGACTGATATCATCTGTCATCATTTGTCAGTTTCTCAGATCTCCAGAGGAGTGCTCAGATGGAGCAAGAGGAATGACCTCATGGGACTTGGGAAATGCCAATGAAAATAAAGCCCTCATCACATGCTCCAAACTATTCAGACATGTCTGCAGCTGCTGATGCAAGAACATGAGGCTTTGGAAATCTAAAGAAAAAGGACAACATAAAACTAGAGCATTTCTCTTGAATAAAACAAAGAAAAATAATCTACTTCACTTTCTTTAATGACAGTCACAAATTCCAAGGAGAGGAGAGTTTATGGAGATACATTTATTATATTTAATACTTAAGAACTATATTGAATCATAGCATATAATCATGTAACCACTCTGATGAAGTTGGTAAAGTATTTTATTTCAAATGTACGAAGAGAAACATACCTAGAAAATTCCAGGACATTAAGGATTCCGAATGTTTGTTCCTGTCCCATCTAAAGGAAGAAAAATAGGCTCTTACCTGAGGTGCAAAGTATTAAAATCTCAAAGGAATAGTCTCCCAAGCATAAACAGATCTATGCTCGCTCTCTCTTCCCACCTTCTAACCCCTTGCAATATGTAGTTTTCTCACAAGTCTGGTGGGGTCAGAGCTCCCTCTTCTGGTGGAAGCTTCTCATGTTTCTTCAGTGCTAATGGCTGTCCCAACTGTTGACTGGTGTAGCCACTTCCAGGAGATGGAAATAAGGGACACCAGCTGTACAGGTTTGTCAAAATCCTTGGGCCCAGTTATGCTTCTGAATTCAGGATTTTACAAATTTTGTAAATACATACACATATTCTAGACTATCTACCATAAAGTCCCCAGCAGGGTCTGGGGTAACATGCTATTACACAACACATCCACTTTCTATAGCAAAATGTATGCATATCACAAGAAGTGGGATTCATAAGATCATAAACAGCCTCACGTTGGTTCTGATTAGTTTTTGCTGCCAAATAACTATTCGTAAAACTTAGGAAAAGTCTTTTGGAATTCAAAGGCATTTGGGTTTTGAATTTGCAGGTAAGAGATGGTGAATCTGTACCTGGTCTCAGAGCAGTCAATCAAATGCTCTTTTTCTTTGCGTTCTTTCAAATTAGAATGTCGATATTCACAGTTTTTTTCCATGTAAAAATTCCAGATGGTGTGTATGATGTTTTCAAATTTTTAATCTAATCTTCCTATTTCCCCAACACCTCACAGTGGAAAGAACGTGGCCTTTGGCACTGAATACATGTGAGTTTGAATCCAGTTTCTGTCTTTAAGCCTGTGACTTCCTTATGCATGGCAAAAGCACTCATCTCTTAGGGCTGAGAGAAGTAATCAATGAAGTAATACATTCAAGTTACCAAATATATGACAGAACTATCATCTTCACACCCACAACTCCCCACTCCTTCTCTTTGCAGCCTATAAAACAACTAAAGATCCACGTCATCCAGCCTTCATCAATCTTTATTCACCTGTCTGGATCCATGAATTCCGAGTTTCCTTTCTCCTCAGCCTGTCCCAACTTTCTATAATATCCCCATTCAGAAGACACCCAGTGCTACTACCACCCCCTAGCACCAGGGCTGCCACTCCCAGGAGCCACCCCCTCTCTGCACCACAGTCATATCAACCACATCCACAGGCAGCCCATGGATGTAGCTGTTATGATTGTTGGTGAGGACACTTCATGTAAATACATAGGAATTTGAGAATTTTTTCCCAACTTGGTAATAATGCAGTAGGTTTTTTTCTTTCCTAATATGAGAATTGGTGGTTTGATGAATGGCTGAATAGGATTCTTTTTATTATTGTTATCTACGAGTCCTAACTAATCAGGTAGTCTTTTGTGACCTCCAGAAATATGACCTTAAAACTTTAATGAGGTAACAGAGGTGTCAATCCAGCATATAATACCAGGAGGACAACACCAATAAGCTCTCTAGATTCCATATTTATCTGGCATTGTGAGTGAAGCAGAAGCTCCTGTTCTCTTCTTTCTCCCACCTATGATGCAAGCCCCTCACCCCAACCTCCTTTTTTGCAATACAGAGACATGCGGCAGAACCCACACAACTGAAAATCCTACAGTTAAGATTGAAAGTCTCCTCAAACTGAAGGAGGGGAAAGGCCTCCTTTTTAAAACACTTCTGTAAGGGAATTCTACAGTCAATCAGTACTTCATTCCACTTTGAATGATGGTACATTTCCCTAAGCTAAATTCCCTCCGTTGACTAAAATAAGCCCAGTAAAAGTCAACATGATCTAATCTCTGCACTCCGTAAGAAAGTGAAGATGCCAACAAATGGGCACTTTACACAAGATATGATACTTTATAGGTTTTACATATAACTAAAAGAAAAAACTTACTACAGTACTGCCGAGTTATTATACCATTCGGAAGTGAATTTCAAATGCATTAAAGGTCTACAGATTTGAGAATGCATCCACAAACCCAAAAACTGTAATCCCTGAGTCTTTCCCAAATGGAGGAATAGGGAAAGGCAAGGTATGGCAGGGACTAGCCTCAGACCCTTATCATCAATCCAGACAATAATAAAACAGCTCTTCTAACCGGTCATCATGAAAAACACCACTGCCTCACCAGTCCTAACTATCATTTTCTCCTGTTGCCCATTTGAAGCGTCCATATTTGATCTTCTTCTTGATACAGTTATTTTCCTATCACTAAATTTCTCCCTTTTGGACTGTAGGTAGGGAAACTCAGAAGAAAATCAGAAAATGTATAAACCCCTTGACTTCAGCTGTAGTGGGGGATCCCTCGTATAGATAAGAGATCAAATCCAGGCACGGTGGCTCAGGCCTGTAATCCCAGCACTTTGGGAGGCCAAGGCAGGCGGATCACTTGGGGTCAGGAGTTCAAGACCAGCCTGGCCAACATGGCAAAATCCAGTCTCTATTAAAAATACCAAAATTAGTCAGGTTTAGTGGTGGGCACCTGTAATCCCAGCTACTTGAGAGGCCGAGGCAGGAGAATTGCCTGAACTTGGGAGGCAGAGGTTGCACTGAGCCAAGATTGCATCACTGCACTCCAGCCTGGGCGACAGAGTAGACTCCATATAAACACCAAAAATCTTAAGGTCTGACTCCTCTCCCAGCTGAAGAGATTGAACCCCAGTGGACTGTGAAGCCCCACTGATTAAGAACTCTTAGGCTCTGAGGCTACGAAGAGATGCAGAACTTGCCCTAAAGACAAGTGGGCCACTAAGTTATTTTCCCAATTATTATAGAACAAAGAGTAGATTTGTGAAGTTCTTTGTTACAAAAGATTTCGTATCAATGTATGAAAGACACGTGGAAAAGCATCTTTAAGGGAGAAAAAGTACTGCAGTGCAAAACACCTCCAACAAGCTAATATAATCACGTTAACCAGTTTTTCACAGGTCTAATTTTTCACCAAAAGAGACATTTAGCTATTATATTTACAACAGGCATGCCATTTCACATGCACAAACTTCACAAAGGTAGGTGATCTGAAATGTGAACAGTGCGTTACTCACCGCTTCTATGATGACTGAGAATGGTGTTCTGGCTGTGAAGACAAAGCCCAGCTTTTTAGCTCCTTTCACCAAAGCAGCTTCATCTGTCAATTGGGAGTTGGTGAAACATTGACATGTCACTGGTAATGACAGAATTCTGTTTGGTGTCACTTTTCAAATTAACAAAACCCACTCTGCTGAAGGAGGCCTGGTGTTATCTGCACAGTGGTAAGGACTCAGGGTGGAGAAGCTCTTCCTACCACCAGGGTTCCAAAATGAGCACTTCTGTTAGAGGGGGGACTTGGATCTACGTTAATTCACCAGGGCAAGAATGATTTATATTCCTTCTATTCTTGCTTGAGATCAAGTTCTCTCCAATTATCCCATGACTCCCACCAAATATCTCCTCTGAGCAAGGCAGGGTTTTAATTGTACTGTGGGATTTCCAAGCCTCAGGAAGTGGGTGAAGAGTACCCCCATGCAGCTTCCCCAGCAGGTGGAAAATCTATGAGATGTGGGAGATGAGGAAGAAACCAGCTCTGTTCTTTCTTCAGAGTTCTGTCAAGCCCAATCACCTCTGCTGGGAAATGCAACGTGACCAGGGTCCTCCCTTTGCTGTTAAAGGGTAATGAGAGTCAGGAGTGCCCATCCTGGGCTCTCTACGGCTTTAACACCGGTAGCCACAGCCTGGCCACAGTGTGAGCCCAGCAGCAGGCAGCCGGATCTGTGGGGCAGGCTACACCGCAGCATCTCCAAGAATAACGCAACACCCAGGTCTCCTGAAAAGGGGCCAGCAGGGCGCATCCAGCCAGAGTCCTCACCTGGGGAGGAGGCCTGGTAGATGATGTTATCTCCATCCTTCTCAGGAACAACTGTGTGGCACACAGCCAGAAGGGTGAGGAACTCCTGAATGCAAGGGGCTGTAGGCTGCAAACGTAAAGGAGGTTTACTGTCAGTTACACCACCTTCAACAGGCACCAAGGCTCACACAAACAGTTCCCCACCTAATAGTCAGTCATTCTACTGCCCCCTGCTGGATAGAATAGAGGTAGTTAATATGGACTTCAGATCCCCCACCTAGCACTCTGGCCTGGGGTCCCCAAGCTGATTCTCCCATGCACTCATCCCTGGGCTTCTCTTGGAATGCAGCTCCTGCGCGTTAGCTTAAGAGATAGGGAGAGCAAAGAGGAAAGAGCCTGCACCTCCTCACACCCTGCCGTCCCATGAGCCTCGGCCTTGCCCACGTGCTTGCTCTTGCCCACGTGCTTCCGCCTCCCCTGTGATTCTGCTTCAGCCACGCACTGCTGCCTCACTCCTGCAAGATCCCCTGGAAGCATGTGTTCCACTCCCCTCACTGCGGTACCCCAGGCCCCACAAACAAAAGAGGCTCCATCTCCAGTGTCCCATCCTCTCCCACATCTGTTCTACACAGTGTTTACTCCTTAAGTTTATAATCTGTCAGCATCTGTAAAGCAGGGCATCTCTCACCCACTACTATTAAACAGCGACAAAAACTAGAATTGCCTTGGATATGTATTTAATAAAATTCTTTTATTCTCTTTGGGAAAAAAAAGCATAATTTTAATTGGGATTAGAGAACATCCATAACTAGTGGGAAAATAATACTGTCTTCCATCTAAGAAAACAATGTGTCTTCCTGTGTATGAAAATCTAAATATTCTAAATATACAACCTGGAATATGTCTATTGATTATTTTATTTGCTCAATATTCCAGTGACCACTGCACGTGAAGTACTGTGTGAGTCATTTTATCTATTGCCTTTTATATTATGAATGGAATCTTACTGCCATTACATTTTACAGTAGTTTCTTGTTGAGATGTAAGTAAAAACATTGATTTTTGTAAGTTAATATCCAATTGTTATTGAGCTTCTACTCATTCTCTGAATTCCGGTTGACTATCCTAGGTTTTCAAGGTAGACAATTATATCATCCACAAATGAGAAGTTTTCCCTTTTCCTCCCAATATATAAACTTTCAGTTTTCACCTGTCTGTATGAGCTAACACTTCCAGAATTATGTTCAAGGCAGGAGTGATAACCAAGCTTCCTTATTTTATTATTTTAATGTCCATGTCTCTAATGTATCCCTTTTAAATAGGCAACTGGCTGTAAAATTGAGATAGATTTATATCTTCATATGAAGGAAGCAGCAATTGCTTCCTCTTTTTATGGAGTTCTTGTTTTTTTAGTCATAAATGGATGATGATTCCATAAGAATATTTTTAGTTTCTTCTCTGTCTTGTGAATGTGACTTTAGAGAAATTTTATGGAAGCAAATCATAACTATTCACATGGCTACTTCTTATCATGAAAATAATGCACATTAAACTATAGTTCAGTAAAGTTGTGAACTTAAGGAATTTATATATCCCCCAAGGCCTACATTGCAAAAATGGGAAGAAATTTTCCCCAAAAGCACTTTATGTAAGAATTTAGCTTCAATTCAAGATTGCCTTCTCCTGTACCTGAGAACTATCCAATCCTGAAATAACCTTGTCCCATAATGAAACAACATAAAAAGGGTCTAAGATTTTACAAATAAATAAACCTAATAGTGAAATATTTTCTAAGAGTTATAAAGAATTGCACACACAAATTGGACTTTCTACCTTGAATGGTAAGCCAGACAAAATTCATATATTTTTAATCCTAAAATAAAATTAACCTATCATTGGTTTTCTTCCTTTTGCATTCTATAATAAATTAGGGAGAAGAGACAAAATTAATCAGAAGCTTATGAACGCTTGTATTCGTGTGTGTGTGTGTGTGTGTGTGTGTGTGTGTGTGTGTGTGTGTGTGTATCTTCTCAGAAGTTAAAAGTTTTTATTATGGTAAACTATACTTGTAATATTTATCATTTAACCATTTGTAAGTATAAAATTCAGTGGCATTTTAAATGCATTCAACAATGCTACACAGCCATCACTACTATCTATATGCAAAACTTCATCTACCCCAGCATTAACTCTGTGCCCGTTAAACAATAAGTCACCATTCTCTCTTCTCTCTCTCCCAGTGATCTCTGTTCTGTTTCCTGTGTCTATGAATTTGCCTATTGTATGTACCTCATATAAACAGAATCATACAATATTTTTCCTTCAGTTAATAGCTTTTAATATGTACAAAATGCCATATATGTAGAAATGAATATTTTCTGTTTATTTGGTGAATTTAAAATAGCAGAAAATGATACATGTCTAAAATTGTTTTGTAAGCCAAATTGCAGCCACAAATTATCCAAATCATATATATATATGTATCTTTTTCCTTGGTGAACCTTTGGAAATGTATCCTACACACTAGTTAGCAACGTAAGCAAGGAAGTGCATGAATTGTCCTCCGAAATTTCTCACAGGTTGATTTTCTAAGAGCCAAATTCCATTTTGGCTATCAGCCCACATAAAGCTTAACATAGTCCTAAAGGACCCAAAAAACCTGAAATGATGACATAGGAAAGAAGAAAATTCTGTAGCAAGTGGAAGTATTCCCTCGGGAGGAAAGTAAAGGTTTTCTTGAGCCAAATGCTTTAATTTTAGTCAATAGTCCCAAGACAATTTAGATGAGAATGTGGGGCATGTGCAGCCGCAAATCCTCAAATACTTCTTTCCTCTCCCCAAACATTTTGGCAAAATGAACAAGTAATCTAATAGGCCCTGTGTTTAAACTGCTTAAAAACATCGAATGGGTACACGTAATTCAATCCCACATCTCCTCAAAGAAAAATATTGGAGCCTATTCTATGGCCTTCATTATTATAGTGAAGCTAGATGTTAAATGTCAAAGAGTTTAATTAACACAGGAGCTAAGAAGAAGAGTACGTCTGAAGGCATCAAGGATCAAAGAAAACTTTAAAATGGTATACATAGGGTAGGAGGCTTTTACTAAAAATTAGGAAATAAATTCCCAAATCAATCAATCAATTCCTCATTATGCTTGTACCGAAACTATGAGTATCCAGATTAAAATTCCAAAGTCCCTGTGTTTGGATCGTCATCATAATTTTCCCATGACAGCACTTCCTTTTCACAGGGATTGCAGCTGTCCCTACTCTCAATGACTTTCTCATTAAACTAAAAGGCAATTTAGTTCAGGAGGGTAGACAATGGGAGAGGTATTAGCTGTGCTCAGATCTCCATTCAAACATCAATAGAGACAGGCTCAAGAAGAGTGTGGGATGGACAGTTAAAACCCCAAAACTTCACAGGGACTCAAAACACCAGTCCAGGGCCAGCTTTGGAGAGAACACCTGTGAGAGTCAGAAATTAACTGAGCCAAGCATTGAAATCTTTCAAACACTCTGATCCCAGCAACATGTAGGGGGTCCCCAGAAGAGTGCTTCTACACCATCACAACTTTATGTCAGTGCAAATACCATTCTGTGTGGGTGGCCACACTGCTCACATGTTATGGTAGCCATGACAGTCACCAAAGAGAATGGGATTCCTCTCTGTCTACACAAACCAAAATCACTTCCTTGGGGAGTTGCACCTTACCTACTCTGCAAAAGCATACTATGGCTCCTAAGAACTTTACATATCTGCTTCCCCAGTGAACAGGTATCCCTTGGGTAATTTTTATACATCTCTTCCCCTAGTACCGAGAGCAAGATATTTTATATAAATTAGGTTTGCTGTAAACTGTTTGCGAAATGAGTGGATAAATAAATGAGTCTTTGATGTAAATGGGGATCCAATAGTTTGCTGCTATTCCAAGCCCAATACTGGAATTCTGTGATGTTCCATACACTGTGCTCACCTTATTTCCTCTGCTACTTTCTCCTTATTGATCTAGGAAAGCAAACTCATGAAACTGGACCAAGAGCAGTCTCCGGAGCTCCTATGTCACCCTGCCACTTTCTCCTTTTCCAGTCACCATCCCAACTTCAAGAGATATACTCAGTTGCCCACCTTTGTGGTTACCCTCGACCTGAATACTATTCGAAAACACTTGTTTCCTCTTGAGTACTCAAAGTACACTTGTTTCTTTGACACCTTTGATTAAAACCACTTTCCTGCAGAGATGATACTTCATTGGCGCCAGTCTTCTGTTTGGAGAACCTTTAGCCTAGTAGCTGGATCTACCTCTAAGATCAGAACCCAAGAAA